>JAGKTI010004176.1:26825-52124 GCA_018397915.1 Birgus latro
GCAGACAGTTCCAAGGAAATACAGACAGAGGCAGACAGTTCCAAGGAAATACAGACAGAGGCAGACAGTTCCAAGGAAATACAGACAGAGGCAGACAGTTCCAAGGAAATACAGACAGAGGCAGACAGTTCCAGAGTTGACCAGTTGCATAAATGAAGGACTGGGAGTAACGGTTAATTCTTGCATTAGAGAGTTGGACGAAAAAGGGATGAGAGTTTGTTGCTAGACGGGTGCTACATGCCCGTCGTAGAGGTGGAGGGACGCAAGCAGACAGTTCAGAGGAACAGTGGCCATTGATAGAAAAGAGATAAAAATGCGAAGAGACTGAGGTTGAAGGGAGCCAGTAAGAGAAGGAGAGTCAATGAGACGAAAAGCCTTTGACTCCACCCTATTAAGAGGAGCTCTATGTGGGAAGCCTCCCCACACATGAGAGTTATATTCTAAACAAGGAAAGCCTCCCCACACATGATAGTTATACTCTAAACAGGGACGAATAAAACCCGTGTATAAAGTCAACAGCAGTGCAGGGGTAAAGAAGGTTCGGAGTCGGCTTAGCACACCTAATCTCTTGGAAGCAGATTTCACAAGAGATGTAATATGTCCTTTCCAAGACAAATCCCGGGTGAATGAAACCTCAAGCATGTTCAAGGATGATGCAGGATTGAGCTGGACGCTATTAAATATTAGTGGGTACTCCTGTGGAAGATTTTGTCGAGTTGATAGGTGTAAGAACTGAGTCTTTGATGCATTAAAAAGAACAAGAAACGAGCCAAGTCAGACATTACGTGTGCCATAGCCTACAGAAGGAGACTGTAGCACCAGGCGAGCAGGGCAGTACTCCCGAGGTGGATGGAAAGCTGATGACAAGGAGAACTGGAACTCCCGTTTCATCAGCCCTCGGGACTAGTTCCTGACCATCCCCCTTTGTTGAAATTTTCCATTGTTTCATTTACACGGAGAGTGGACCAACATGCTCTCCAATACAAGTTTCTCTACCTGGCTACACCATTCTACATGCACAGTACACACTACACTACCTTTTCAGAGCTAAAGAAAAATGGCGTTTTCTAACCGTGCCTCGAAGTCCCCGGGGGTGACATTAAATGCCACCACCATCCGCCACTCTCCCGGTGATGACTCTACATGCCTGGAACCACTGTCTGACTCACTTCTTCATTTCTGCAACATTCATGGCCTTACTTCTTTCTTTCTTTGGAACACCACCACTTCTCGTATGGACCTCACCTTCTCTTCTTAACAGAGACTCAGCTGTCTGAGGCAACTGACAGCAAACCCTTTTCTGTATCCTCCAACTTTCTCTATACTCATTTCAAAGCCAAAGCTGGCTGTTGTGTACATGTACGCAACGACCTATCTTGCTCTCAGGTTCCTGAATTTGTTTCTTCTGAATTCTCTACTCTCTTACTTTGCCTCTCTTGTCATTCTCTGACTAAATATATTTGCACTGTTTACTTATCACCTGATTCTACTGAGTATCAAAAATTCTTCGACTATCTTACTTCTACGATGGAACACATTCTATCCAATCTTACTTCTACGATGGAACACATTCTATTCATTTCCCCTTTCTCTGAAATCTCCATTCTAGGCGATTTCAATATTCACCACCACCTTTGGTTCTCCTCTCCTTTCACTGATCCACCTGGTGAACAAGCCTACACCTTTTCTATCCTTAATGACTAAGAGGAGCTTGTTTAGCACCCTACCCGTATCCCTGACTGCCTTGGAGAGAGCTCCAACATACTGACCTCTTCCTTACTCCTAATCCTTCTGCTTTCACTCTTAATCTTTTCTCTCTATTGGGCTCCTATGATCATAACCTTATTACCTTAACTTATCCTATCGCTCCTGTGCAATCTGTGGACCCTCCAAAGAAACGTCGTCTGTGGCACTTTGGAGCTGCGGATTGGGAGACCCTAAGGTAGTACTTTTTTTATTTTCCTTTGAATGATTATTGCTTCCATGGCCGGGAGCAATCTGCGTGTGCCTTACACATTACGGAGGTTATTCTCTCGTGCATGGAAGTCAACATTCCTTTCTCATATCCTTTGTCTAATGCAAGAAAGCCTTGGTTTAATCATACTTGTTCTAATGGTGTCCGCAACAAGGAGAGGGCCAACCCCACACCTGAATTACGTCTTTCTTATGTTTCTGCCCGGAATCGTGTTAAGTCTGATCTTCGTTCTGCTAAAAATAATTTCATCTGCACTAAATGTTCTCACCTCTCCAGCTCGAATTCTTCCCGCTGCTTCTGGCACTTTACCTCATCATCCTTCCCTCCTCTTTTCTTCTCTGATGGCTCTGTAGCTATTTCTTCCACTGATAAAGCAGTTCACTTCGCTCTAACACTATAATGCTGCCTTTAGATGCTTGAGATTCGTCAAGATCCACCATACACTGTTTTTCCATATGCTCCCTGTTCTCTAACCTGAGGCTCAGCAGAGCAACAATTCTCTACACCTCATTTCTCTCACTAATTACATTCAAATGGCTGTATACATGCTTCTGCTGGTCGTCTGCATACTTCAACTGGTCGTCTAAATGCTGTCTGCACTCCTTCACGTTACTGTTTACCTCACACACTTCTGCTACTGTAGCTCAGCGTATACTTTCCCCTTCAACTGTTGTTGTTCTTCCTTCACTTACCCCATGAAAACATCTAGCTGTCCTTTAATTGTAATATCCTCTGTTGATGCCTCTTGAAGCTGTTCATATCGTTCTTTCTGTTCTTCGTTCTGTGCCTGCAATTGTTCTTTAAGTTCTTTCTGTCCTTCATTCTCTGTTTGTACACTTTGTGCCTGGAATAGTTCTTTGAGTTCTTTCTGTCCTTAATTCTGCACTTGTAATCGTTCGTTGAGTTCTTTCTGTCCTTCATTCTGTGTATATAATTGTTCTTTGAGTTCTTTCTGTCCTTCATTCTCTGTTTGTACACATTATGCCTGGAATAGTTCTTTGAGTTCTTTCTGTCCCTAATTCTGTGCCTGTAGTCCTTCATTCTTTGCTTATAGTTCAAATTCAAATCCAAATACAAATTCAGATTTTTTATTTCGCCTATAAACAATTACGGAGTACAATATTAATATAAATATACATAATTTAAAAGGTTAAGCTCAGGAAATTAAATATTTCTTTATGAGCTCACTAAATAGTTGCACCTTATTTGTTAAGGGAAAACACTGCACAGTAGATAATGAAGGCTTACTGTAAAATTTTACACCGAGTAGTTAAAAGGAAAGTATTTGTCATATTTGATATTTGCAAGATTGTGCAAGCAGAGTGAGAGAGGAGTTCTGGATAAATGTTGAAGTGTGCATGGAAAAGTCTGAAAGGAATGAGAGAGTGTTTTTGATTGGAGATATGAATGGAAAAGTAGGGAATGCAAGGTGGATGGAGCAGTTGGTGAGTGGGGTGTGCCTGCAGAGATGGATGAGAATGGCAGTGCTTTAGTGGACATTTGTGCTGGAAGGGGGTTGGTGATAGCCAATACCCTCTTCAGGCACAAAATGATTCATAGGTATACGTGGCGAGTGTTGAGAAGGGTGGATGGTGAACTGAATGAACGGAAGGCAGTGATTGATTATGTATGTGTGGATGAAAGGATGAAAAGGTGTGTAATGGATGCAAGAGTATATAGAGGTAGGGGGAGTGGACTTTCTGACCACCACTACAAGTCCAAACGAAATGGAGAAATAAAAAAAAAAAGGAAGGACAGGAGGAAGTAGTGCATACAAGGAGGGTGGAAAGGTTACAAGAGGATGGAAAAAAGGCTGAATACAAGAGGGAAGTGGAGGAGCGATTGGGTAAATACGGACTGGAGCAGATGGGGACGTGGAAGGAGTGTGCAAGATATTCACAGAAGAAATCTGTGCAGCATGTGAGGTGGTGTGTGGGATGAAGAGAAGACGAAAGGGGGTGCAGAGAACAGCTTAGTGAAATGAAGAGGTGAGAGAGGAAGTGGCACAAAAGAAGAAAACATATAGTGAGTGGATGAGGAACAGGGGCGTGGAAGAGGTTGAGAGTCGGAAGAGAGAGTTACATGTAGAGAGGAGGAGAGAGGTGAAAAGATTAGTAAGATTTTGGATGAGGAATTTGGATGGAACTTGAGTGTAACGTGGAGGGAATGTAAGAATATGTTTTGAAAAGACGTAAAGAGAGTTAGACAGGATGCCAGAGAAGTTGGCTGGGGAGTGAAAGATATAAATGGTGGATTACTAGTGGAGAAGGGAGATAAAGTGAGCAGATGGAGTGAATACATTAAGGAATTGTTGAACATAAAGAAAGAAAGTAATGCAAGTATAAGTGGATGGGGAATGGCTGGGAGAAGGAGGGATGTGAGAAGAAAGGAAAAAATCAATAGGATGGAAGTTCTCGAAGCATGAAGAAAGTTAAAACGGGGAAAGCCCCAGGAACTGACGGAGTGTGTGGTGAAATGCTGAAGCATGGGGGAGAGATAGTAGTAGAATGGATTTGGAAGATGTGCCCATTGGCCTGGGAGGAAGGTAGAGCCCGGAGGATTGGAAGTCAGGTATAATAATTATTCCCCTGTACAAAGGAAAAGTGGAAAAAAAAGTGTGCGGTAATCATAGAGGCATTTGTCTTCTTTGTGTAATAGGAAAAGTATATGGTAGGATACTTATTGACAGAGGTAGGGAAATAAGAGGAATTAGTTGGAGAAGAACAGGGAGGTTTCAGGAAGGGAAGAGGTTGTGTAGATCAGTTATTCATTCTTATATCTACAGTGGAAAAGTTTGTACAGAAAGGAAAGAAGTTGTACGCAGCCTTCATGGATTTGGAGAAAGCATATGACAGGGTGGATAGACAAGGATTGTGGAAAGTATTAAGAATATATGGAGTCAATGGGAAGTTGCTGAAGAGTATGCATGAGTGTGCTAAGGCTGCAGTGCGTGTGGATAGTGAATTTTTCTATTTGAAGATGTGGGTTGAAACAAGGATGTCATGTCTCCATGGTTGTTCAGTCTGTATATGGATGGGGCAATAAAAGAGATACAAGGTAAGGCAGTGGATACCGTGTTGTTAAGTGAACACGAAAGGGAGATGCAAGGCTTGGTGGATGAGTTTGGGAGAGTGTGTAAGAAACGGAATCTAAAGGTGAATGTAGGGAAGAGGTTGTTAGGAAGTTATGGTCTTCAAGAGAAATGAAGTCAGTAAATGTACAATGAGGTGGGATGAGGAGGAAATGGAAAGTGTGAGTGGATTTAAGCAGCTGGGTAGTGTGATGAGTAAGGATGGAAGTTTGGAGGATGGAGTGCTTGAAAAGGTACAACAAGGAAGAAAAGTTGCTGGTCTCTTGAAAGCAGTGATAAGAAACAAGGAAGTGGGCATGGAAGTGAAAAAGCTGCTATATGACAGTATTGTGATACCAACTCCTAACGTATGGAAGTGAAGCTTGGACCTTGTTGGAGGGACAGAAGTCAAGAGTGAGAGCAGTGGAAATGAGTTATTTGAGAGGAGCATGTGGAGTCACATGGAGAGACAGACTGACAAATGAGGAAGTGAAGAAGCATTGTGGTGTGGATGTAGATGTGATAGGAAGCATTAAGATAATCACACTGAGGTGGTTTGGCCATGTGGAGAGGATGGAGAGTGAGAGGCTGATGAGGAGAGTGTATGTGAATGAGGTGGAGGAGAGGAGAGGGAGGGAGAGGCCAAGGATGAGATGGACGGATGGAGTGGAGAGGTATATGATAGAGGGATGTGTGAGCTGGGAGAAGGGCAGTGAAATGGCGTGGGTCATGGCGACATGGAGGCGATTTGTATGTGGCCATCCCTTATGGGAGTGAGGCGCCTGGCAGAGGAGTAGATTGTAACACCAGTCGAACAGGGCAGTACTCCCAAGGTGGGTGGAAAGCTGATGACAGAGAGAGCTGGAGCTCCCGTTTCATCGGCCCTCGGGAATAGTTCCCGACCATCCCCCTTTGCTGAACTTTTTCAGTGTTTCATTTACACGGAGAGTAGGCTAACATACTCTCCAATGCAAGTTTCTCTAACTGTCTACACCATTTTACACACACAGAACACGCTACACTACCTTTTTAAAATTAAAGAAAAATGGCATTTTCCAACCCAGCCTCGGAGTCCCCAGAGGTGGTCACCATAAATGCCCCCACCATCTGCCCTTCTCCCGGTGATGACTCAATGTGCCTGGAACCACTGTCTGACTCACTTCTTCTTCATTTCTGCAACGTTCGCGGCCTTTCTTCTAACTTCCTTTCTGTGGAACACCACCTCTCCTCCTCTAAATCTCACCTTCTCTTCTTAACAGAGACTCAGCTCTCTGAAGGCAACTGACAGCAATCCCTTTTCTGTATCCTCCTACCTTCTCTATACTCATTTCAGTGTGTATATGTACACAACGACCTATCTTGCTCTCATGTGTCTTGATTCTTCTGAATTCTCTACTCTCTGGCTTTGGCTCTCTTGTCATTACCTGACTAAATACAGTATATCTGCACTGTTTACTTATTGCCTGACTCTACTGACTACCAAAACTTCTTCGACTATCATACTTCTACGATGGAACACATTCTATCCATTTCTCCATTCTCTGAAATCTCCATTCTAGGAGATTTCAATGTTCACCACCACCTTTGGTTCTCCTCTCCTTTCACTGATCCACCTGGTAAACAAGCCTACACCTTTTCTATCCTTAATGACCTAGAGCAGCTTGTACAGCATCCTATCCGTATCCCTGACTGCCTTGGAGAAAGCTCCAACATACTTGACCTCTTCCTTACAACTAATCCTTTCTTCTGCTTCCACCGTCAATCTTTTCTCTCCATTGGGCTCCTCCGATCATAACCTTATTACCTTAACCTGTCCTGTCGCTCTGGTGCGGCCCTCCAAAGAAACGTCGTCTATGGTACTTTGGAGTTGCGGATTGGGAGGCCCTCATGCAGTACTTCTTTGATTTACCCTGGAATGATTATTGCTTCCATGTCCAGGAGCAATCTGCGTGTGTCTTACGCATTACGGAGGTTATTCTCTTGGGCATGGAAGCATACATTCCTTTCTCATATCCTTTGTCTAATGCAAGAAAGCCTTGGTTTAATCACGCTTGTTCTAATGCTGTCCGCAACAAGGAGAGGGCCTATTAAGGGTACCAGAGCCAACCCACCCCTGAATCACATCTTTCTTATGTTTCTGCCCGGAATCGTGCTAAGTCTATTCTTCGTCCTGCTAAAAACAGTTTCATAAGCACTAAATGTTCTCAACTCTCCAACTCGAATTCTTCACGCTCCTTCTGGTACCTTGCCAAAAATCTTTCCAACAACTTTACCTCATCATCCTTTCCTCCTCTTTTGTACTCTGATGGCTCTGTAGCTATTTCTTCTACTGATAAAGCAGATCTCTTCGCTCAGACTTTCTCTTCCAATTCCGCCTTAGACGATTCCGGTGTTGTTCCTCCATCACTTCCCCCCCTTGACTTCCTCATGGCTGACATTAAAATTTCTTCAGCTGATGTATTTTCTGCCATCACTGGCCTCAAAACTAACAAGGCATATGGGCGTGTTGCAGTCCCTCCTGTTGTCCTCAAGAACTGTGCTTCTGTGCTATCCTGCCTAGGGAAACTCTTTCGCCTTTGTCTGTCAACTTGTACCTTTCCTTCTTGCTAGAAGTTTGCTCTCATTCAGCCAGTCCCAAAGAAGTGTGACCATTCCCAACCCTCCAACTATCGTCCAATTGCTTTAACATCCTGTGTTTCAAAAGTATTCTAGTCTATTCTTAATAGGAAATTTTAAAAGCATCTTTCCTATCGCAACCTTCTTTCTGATCATCAGTATGGGTTCCGTCAGGGACGCTCCACTGGCGTTCTTCTCACCTACCTTTCAGACTCCTGGTCATCCTCCTTTCGGGACTTTGGCGAAAGCTTTGCCATTGCACTTGACATCTCAAAGGCTCTTGATCGAGTTCGGCATTAATTTTTAATTTTCAAACTGCCCTCTTACGGTTTCTATCCTTCTATCTGTGCCTTCATCTCTAGCTTCCTTTCTGGTCGTTCTATAGCCGCTGTTGTAGACGACCATCATTCTTTTCCTAGACCTATCAACAGTGGTGTTCCTATCACCAACTCTCTTCCTTTTATTCATCAATGACCTTCTAAGCTATACATCTAACCTTATCCGCTCATACGCTGATGATTCCACCCTTCACCTTTCCATTTGGTTCCCGCAATGTCTATCTCAGCAGTTACTTCAACAAGCAAGGGATGAGGCTATGGCACACCTAATGTCTGGCTTGGCTCGTATCTCTGATTGGGGTCAAATTAATCTTGTTGCTTTTAATGCCTCAAAGGCTCAGTTCTTACACGTATCAACCCGATTAAATCTTCCACAGGAGTACCCATTAATGTTTAATAATGTCCAGCTCGGTCCTGCATCATCCTTAAAATGATTGGGGTTTCATTCACTCGGGATTTATCTCGGATGGAACATATTACATCTCTTGCGAAATCTGCTTCCAAGAGATTGGGTGTGCTAAGCCCACTCCGAACCTTCTTTACCCCTGCACAGTTGTTGACTTTATACGTGGGTTTTATCCACCCCTGTTTGGAGTACAACTCTCATGTGTGGGGAGGCTCCCCACATACAGCCCTTCTCAATAGGGTGGAGTCAAAGGCTTTTCGTCTCATTAACTCTCCTTCTCTTACTAGCTCCCTTCAACCTCTGTCTCTTCGCCGCACTGTTGCATCTTTGTATCTTTTCTATCGCTACTTCAATGGCCACTGTTCCTCTGAACTGTCTGCTTGCATCCCTCCACCTCTATGACTGGCATGTAGTACCCGTCTAGCAACAAACGCTCATTCTTTTTCTGTCCAACTTTTTAATGCAAGAACTAACAGTTACTCCCAGTCCTTCATTTATGCAACTCGTCAGCTCTGGAACTGTCTTCCTCTCTCTGTATTTGCTATTTCCTACGATCTCCAGTCTTTCAAACGCAGTGTGTCCAGGTATCTCGAAATGAATGGATCTAGAATTTGGCTCTCTTTTGTATTGTCTTTGTTTTTTTTTAGGAGGGAACGGTTTCCGGGCCCATGACCTTTGGTCCTTTCTTCCTTGCATAAAAAAAGAATATAGATAGATAGATAGATAGATAGCTTGCCAACTTCACCTTACTGTTTTCACAAGTACTGGAGCTATACAATCTTCACTAACTGCAATTACACTTAATGCTTGCCAGCTACACTTCACTGTTTTCACAAGTACCGTGGCCATACAACCTGCACTTACTCTGCACTGACACTGAATTAAATTCAGATTGAACTGACACTGAACTGCACTGACACTAACTGAAATGACTCTAAAACTTCCTAAGCTCTTTCACCTCCTTATATAACATTGCAATCTCCAACATTCTAGGACATGCTGGTACCTGTCCCTAGCACATCAGTTACCATATCGGAGACATCCAAAACATGCTAGAGTTTTCTCACTGCAAAACACTTTAAATTATATAGTATACACACTGAGATTGAATTACATAATTTTACAATCACATAAATAAAACATTGTAGAGAAAAACTCCACAAAAAATAATGTACAGCTTACAAAATAACTCCCCCCATAACAGCAGGCTAACTGGCAACTCTCTCACATATCTGACATATACGAGAAATACTGAGAACCTTTCAGTACTTCCCATCTAGCAAACCCCGGTTCTCAACAATGTGTTTAAGATAGTAATTGATAAGTCCAAGTAAAGTCGGAGGGATCCCACCAGCCTCTCGGTCACATCTTGAGACACGGTTGAAAAAGCTAAGATCTTTGGTCCAAGCCTCCCTATACTACCACACTTGTCCGACGAAACGGCTGTCCGGCCATATTGTCATCTGATTCCTGCAACCATTCCCAAATTTCCAGCGGTTATTCTGTCTTTGCTGGCCTTTGAACTAGAGTGTTTTGTAGGCACTGCAGAGTGGTAAAGAGATGTGATTTAGCCAAAATTCCGGCCATAATACAACCCCCCCCCCTTAGGTTTGAAGGCAGGAGGGAAGAACTGAAGATCACAAAGTAGGTGTGAAAAAGCAAGGTATGGAGGATGAGGAGGCAAAGGAACTGACGAGAGTTCGAGCTGGTTGACTGAATTTTGTACGGACGAGCACACGGCAAGGCCTCCCCCTCCTTTTTTTTTTTTTTTTTTTACTTTATTGTTAGCGAATTTACTTTATCTGACTGTTGATATAAAGCACATTATGTGCAGATGGTTATGCCTGTGAGGTGGAGTTAGGATTCGAGGAATTGAACGGTAAGTGAACGAGGCACATACTCTCGTTAGGTAAGGATGCTCCCTAGCACCTCTTCCTTAACGATTTATTTTCGAACTCTCTTATTGTTATCATCTTTCTTCCTTCTTATGTGTCTTTAATGTCGACATAGATTGCAGGAAAATGACACGAGAGTACAGAAACAGAACAGAATCAGAAATACTCGGGTAAGGAAGAGGTGTTAGTAAGCTTCCTAACCACAGGCTAATACCACCCTCAGTGTGTGGTCCAATTCACTGGACATACTGTTGGTTAGTTCTCCTTCTGTTGTGGTTTTCCTGTGTCTTGCTCTGTGGACCCTACCTCGCCTCACATCTGGAGAGGAAAGAAAGATGGGATGATGATGATCATGACGATGATGGTGATAGTTATGTAAAACTTATAGTACTTTACCTAACTAAATATTTGAGAAGTTAATTATAAAAGAAATTTTGATGACAGGAGAATGTACTTTTTCATCCTATCATCATACGAGTACAAAAGGGTCACGAATAGCTGTAAGTTATATCGCACGTACTGAAACAGCACATCATCTGCTGCAATGTATACCATACTCCCTTTACTCTAACTTGGCCTAGAACTGCCATTTCTCCATCTTAATAGCAGAGTTGATTAACTTCAGATTATGGTGCTAGTCATGAAGAGGTGATAAGGAAAGGATGAAGAGCCGTAGTTTTCGCTTTTTCTGTCACTGAGCTATGTGAAACAAGCGACAAAAGGACGAAAATCGAGGCAAAATTAAGATGAAATTAAGTAGACTATGTATGAACAATGCCATTCAAGCAGAGGTCATCAGCTTAACCTAGGAGTAATTCAGTGTCTTACACAGAAGGCAGAAATGGTGTGTCGGTTCTTGTTGCTGCTTGTCTTGGAGTCTACAGTCTTCTCTGCTGCCGAGGGGTCAATATATCCTCTAGGTAAGTGTATGGCCAAATCTCGTGGTTTACTTTGCATTCGACATACCACAGGTGTATCATACATGCAGATATAGCGCAGTACATAGGGGGAGATGGGGTTCCTAGTGAGATATAACGAGGATTTCAATAAGAGTTGTTGGAATGATTTTGTTGCTCACTTCACTGTGCATGCAGTCTGGTACCTTCCTAATTCTGTGTTTGTTCTTGCTTCTGACAATCTAATCTAATCAACCCGTCTTCTAGCTGTGAATTGGGTTTGGGATGACGATGAAGTAGTTACTGAGACAAACTAATTCCTACTCGATCATTAAATGGATTATCAACCTGTCTGTTAAGATGGATGCTTGTGCCTAATTTTCTTTAAGTTCAGTGCATTGTTTTCCATTCCTCATGGTAAAAATGGCTGCATCAATTAAATTCCTCATGACACCACCAAATTAAAAACACAAAAGAGTAAATCATCAGCCTACAACCATCTCATCTTCGTCAGGTCCATTGACACTGGCTGGTATTCCCGTCGATTAAGGAGGGCCCCCAAGCACCTCTTCCTATACGATTTATTTCCCAAAGTACTCATCAATATTTCTTTTTTTTTCCTTATACCTTTTTAATATTAACAGATTGTACGAATAACATTCATTCATTACCTAATCCTGTGTTGTCCCATAAGGAGCGTAGGAGCCTATGGCTAGGCAAGTTGCTCCTGACATTTAAGATGAGACTGACCAGCCTCACTCATCCCTGAGCGGCATTACGTGAGCAGTAAACCCCAACCCTCCCTTGGATATAAACCTTCACAGGCTCAATCCGACTGGAGCACCTTAATTACCCACTAAGCCACCAGGCGCCATAATTTGGTTATATGATTACCACCCAGCGTAGGAAATGGTTTCCTGGTGTAAAGGATACCATTTGCCTTGTCAATCACTGTAGAGTCACCCGTTGACAGAAGGAGGAGGAAAGAATGAAGGAAAGAAAGACAGAGGGGGAAGGAAGGACAGAAGAGAGGAATGGGCAGTCCCCGAGAGCAGTACTACATAGAGAGACTGGATGGTGAGCGCCCCCACCCACCACACAAGTATAAAGTAACGCAGCAGAATCAGGAATAAATAGGCAAAGAAGAGGTTTTAATATTTTTCTAACCGCACGAATATACTGCCTTGAGTAACTGCAGATCATAAGTGTTCTTTAAAACTGTCCTTTTCTTAGACTGAATGTTAATTTTAATACTGAAATAAAATCAACACTCCATCTACATATATATCTTGGAAATATATAATCCTCTTTGAAATAGAGGTGTGTTGCTGTCCTTGGTGTTCTGTCTGTCGGCTTCTCTCTCTCTCTCTCTCTCTCTCTCTCTCTCTCTCTCTCTCTCTCTCTCTCTCTCTCTCTCTTCTACACTCTCTCTTTTCTACACACTACACAACTTAAGGATAAAGCTTATGTGCTATGAAATAAAACAAATAAATACATAAAAACGTGAGAGGTGGCTGGTAATCTGAATGGACCCAAGTTCGAATCCCGGCTGAGGCAGTGAACAGTTTGAGGATTTGAATTCCATTTAAGCAGAATGTACTATCTACCAGAACGCCCGTCGACACGTAAAAACACCCCCGTTAACACCAATACACCAGACCTGTGTGAGACAGCCCTAGCATGTATTCAATGTGAACGGTGTGTGTCAGCGTCAAGGTGGTAACATGTGGAAGATGCAAAGTACTCGTAGAAGGAAGAACTACTGGGCCTTAGGAACGGGCTATGAAATCTATGTACAGAGTCCGAAACATAAACATAAGCTTTATTTCCTACCTGATCAGCTGGGTTATCTTTTTTTTTTTAATGCAAGGAGGAAGGAACCAAAGGCCCTGAGCCCGCAAACTGTTCCCTCCAAGAATAAACAAAAACAATACAAATGAGAGCCAAATTCTAGATCAATTCATTTCGAGAAGACTGGACACACTACGTTTGAAAGACTGGAGATTATAGAAAGTAGGAAATACAGACAGAGGAAGACAGTTCCAGAGCTGACCAATTGCATAAATGAAGGACTGGGAGTAACGGTTAACTCTTGCATTAGAGAGCTGGACAGAAAAGGGATGAGAGTTTGTTGCTAGACGGGTACTACATGCCCGTCGTATAGGTGGGGGGATGCAAGCAGACAGTTCAGAGGAACAGTGGCCATTGAAGTAGCGATAGAAAAGAGATAAAGATGCAACAGTGCGGCGAAGAGACAGAGTTTGAAGGGAAATAGTAAGAGGAGGAGAGCTAATGAGACGAAAAGACTTTGACTCCACCCTATTGAGAAGGGCTGTATGTGGGGAGCCTCCCCACACATGAGAGTTGTACTCCAAACAGGGGTGAATAAAACTCGTGTGTAAAGTCAACAACCGTGCAGGGGTAAAGAAGGCTTGGAGTGGGCTTACCACATCCAATCTCTTGGAAGCAGATTTCGCAAGAGTTGTAATATGTTCTTTCCAAGATAAATCCCCAGTGAATGAAACCCCAAGCATGTTCAAAGATGATGCAGGAACGAGCTGGACATTATTAAACATCAGTGGGTACTCCTGTGGAAGGTTTTGTCGGGTTGATAAGTGTAAGAACTGAGTCTTTGATGCAATAAAAACAAGATTATTTTTACCTAAGTCAGAGATACGAGACAAGTCAGACATTAGGCGTGCCATAGCCTCATCCCCTGTTTGTTGAATAACTGCTGAGATGGACGTTGCGGGAACCGAATGGAAAGGCGTAGGGTGGAATCATCAGCGTACGAGTGGACAGGGATAGATGTACAGCTTAGAAGGTCATTGATGAATAAAAGGAAGAGAGTTGGTGATAGCACAGAGCCCTGAGGAACACCACTGTTGCTAGATCTAGGAGAAGAGCAGTGGCCGTCAACAACAGCGGCTAACGAACGACCAGAAAGGAATCTAGAGATGAAGGCACAGACAGAAGGATAGAAACCGTACAAGGGCAGTTTAGAAATTAAAAATTTATGCCAGACTCGCTCGAAAGCCTTTGAGATGTCAAGTGCAATGGCAAAGCTTTCGCCAAAGTCCCGAAAGGAGGATGACCAGGAGTCTGAAAGGTAGGTGAGAAGATCGCCAGTGGAGCGTCCCTGACGGAACCCATACTGACGATCAGAAAGAAGGTTGTGACTGGAAAGATGCTTTAAGATTTTTCTGTTAACAATAGACTCGAACACTTTTGAAACACAGGATGTTAAAACAATTGGACGATAGTTAGAGGGTTGGGAATGGTCATCCTTCTTTGAGACAGGCTGAATGAGAGCAAGCTTCCAGCAAGTAGGAAAGGTACAAGTTGATAGACAAAGGTGAAAGAGTTTACCTAGGCAGGGTGTAAGCACAGAAGCATAATTCTTGAGGACAACAGGAGGGACCCCATCAGGCCCATATGCCTTGTTAATACTGAGGCCAGTGATGGCAGAAAATACATTAGCTGAAGAGATTTTAATGTCGGCCATAAGGAAGTCATAGGGGGGAAGTGATGGAGGAACAGCACCAGAATCATCTAAGGTGGAATTGGAGAAAGTCTGAACCAGGGGCGTCTGCAGGATTTTTTATAAGGGGGGGGGGAATATAAGAAATTATACATGTGAGGTTATATCAAAATACACACTCCAAATAGGTATAGGCATATACTTACATGAGTTACATGACTTACATCAAATGCATAAAGTGACAGAATAACTCAAAGGAACGAAAATATACGTGGCGATAGGGAAATTCCAAACACACTTTGGAATTCCAAGGGGGGCAACTGTCCCCTCTTGCCCCCTCTCCCCCCCCCTCCGGACGCTCATGGTCTGAGTGAAGAGATCTGCTTTATCAGTAGAAGAATTAGCTACAGAGCCATCAGAGTAGAAAAGAAGAGGGAAGGATGAGGAGGTGAAGTAGTAAGAAAGGTTTTTGGCAAGGTGCCAGATGAAGCGTGAAGAATTCGAGTTGGAGAGTTGAGAACATTTAGCACGGATGAAATTACTTTTAGCAAAGCGAAGAACAGACTTAGCACGATTCCAGGCAGAAACATAAGAAAGATGTGATTCAGGGGTGGGTTGGCGACAATTCGTCCTTACTGATAAGACACTGAAAATACTGATTGTGGGGAGAGACACTTACATAATGATAACACTGATGATATTGATAATTTTGAATATACGGAGAAGCACTGATAATAATCATCATAGTGAATGTAGTGAGACACACTGATTATACTGATTGCACTAAATGAATGAGCAAGGCCCAAATTCTCGTCGGGTTAGGAGGCTTCCTAGCACCTATTCTTTGAACGATTTTTTTTTGGACACGGCTGGTTGGTATCCTTTTGCACGTTATCTATGCAAGTTTGGCGATATCAGAATGATTTAAGTAACACAGAAAGACATTAGTGTGTAATGAGCAACATAAGTCGCTTTGGGAAAGATGTTATGGCGCTTCCTGCACTTAGGATATTGGGGACCCAAGGGCTAAGAGGTATGCACTATCAAAAACAGAAAAGAATCGGCTGGACATAGAACCATGCAAAACTTTCGAGGAAACCTTAGGCGGAATGGGCTCAAGATGCACCGTAAACTAGGTTAGTGTGAAAAGTGGCATTTAAAGTCATGAAATAGGTCCTTACGCAACGATGATGATCCGTAGTGAAACTGAACGCGACATTTTATTCAGCTTACGAAGAGTCCGTAGAAGCAAATGTGTTAGTCATTTTTCCTCTTATCTTGTCGGTATCATGACATGTATTTCATGCTCCACATTCTCTTCAGTTAACAAAGCTCCCCAGCTCCATTTCCTAAGTGACTTTTTTTTTTCTTTATACAACTTACTGTCTTTCTTCGTGTTGCATAAATCATTCTAGTATCGCCATACTCTGCATAAAAGACGTACAAAAGGATATTAACTAGCCATATTCCAAATTAATCGCTAAGAGTGCGTCCACGCGTGTTCTCGAACATGTTTTGGCAACACAGTTAGCAATATGTTTGAATACAGGTATGCTGCAGCATTTGGACAAATGTATGCAAACATGTTTCAATGCAGCTTCGAATTTACTGGCACCAGAGGTAACGGAGGCAGTGCGATGTGTGTCCATACGAGGCAGCTGAGACATCATCATGATGTAGCCAATATGAGCAGGACGCTGTTGTTCCAAGCATGTGTGCGGTTTGTTCGTTATTGTGCTGTTTACATGTTGCCAGCACTTGACCTAGCAATGTGGACGTCCCCAAAAGGAGAAGTGCTTGGGAGTTTCCTTCGACAAGACTTCGGCCCATTGTCCTCAACAGCCCTCCCAGTCATTTATTTTAATTTAATGAAGGTCTCTTGTACTGAAGGGGCTAACGAAATCACTTCAGGATAAGCGATGATGATAAGGATAATAATTTTGAAGGTGCAGACGACACTGGCTCAGCTGTGAAGATGGTGGATGTACTGAATGCCGTGTTACAAGCTTTGTCACAGGACCTCTGTGTTACTTTTATCACGGACAGGAATACGCTGGTAGGTATTTCTAAACCTGTAATTTCTTTTCATGATGTGTGGATTGGGTGGGTAGGGGACAAGCATCATAAATCAATGGGCCATAGAAGATAATATTCATTTTTAAATCACATCTGATACAGTCGATAGTCCCCTGATGAGTGATATTTTTGTAATGGTTGATGTTGACTAGAGTGAATTATGTAATAAACATGGCGGATCTAAGCTCTTCTAACCCTAATCCTGCAGTTTGCTGGTGTAGCTGACGTGACGGCGTGGTCGGGTGTGGGTGTGTTTGGTGTGGGTGTGGGCGGCCAGGACGCTAACGTGACGCAGGTACACATGTCCCGGGTGGTCGGCCAGGCTCGCCAGGTAGGTCACTGTCATATCACTGCTGAGGCGGGTAGGTATCTGTCTCATTATTGCTTTACTGACGAGGAGGGTAGGTCACTATTATTTCACTGCTGAGGCAGGTAGGTCACTGCAACATTACTGCTGAGGTGGCTAAGTCCTTGTCATTTCACTGTTGAGGCCGGTAAGTCACTGTCTCATTACTGTTGAGGCGGGAAGGTCGCTGCCTCAGCAGTGACGCGGGTATGTCACTTACATTCACTGCCGAGGTGGGTAGGGCACTGTCACGTCAGTGCTGAGACAGGTAGGTCTCTGTCACGTCACTGCTGAGGCGAGTATGCCACTGTCACGTCACTGCTGAGGAGGGCAGGTCTCTGTCACGTCACTGTTGAGGCAGGTAGGTCTTTGTCACGTCACTGCTGAGGAGGGTAAGTCTCTGTCATGTCATTGCTGAGACGGGTAGGACACTGTCACGTAAGTGCTAAGGCAAGTAGGTCACTGTCATGTCACTGTTGAGGCGGGTGGGACACATCGTGCTCTTGAGTGTCTTTATACTCTTTTGTTTTTTAATTGATGAGTGTATTTAAAGCTGCAAAAACGCTTATGAATTCCTTAACCTTGTAGTACATTGTTCTGAATCCAGTGCAACCGACGTGGATGAAATTTGGCCAGAAGTGGTATTCTCGTCGGTTAAGGAAACTCCCTTGCATTTTTGCTCAAGCGATTTAATTTGGTTATTAAATTTTATTGTCCTCTTCAGTGTAACATGAATCCTTTCATTAAATCAAATGTGGGTTGCTGTGGATTCACCAAACTGATTATCAAAATTTATGGACAGAATAGCTGGAGAGGCGACAGGACCTCCGATGCCGACATTTTTTTTTTTTTTTTTTTAATGATTATGGCCGCACTGTGGGGTGGTACTACTACTCTGCGGCCAGGTTGTGTTAGGAAGAATTCCGCCACCGTATTCCCTGCGTGTCGCAAAAGGCGACTAAAAGGGCCGGCGTGAGGTGACTAGGAACCCCCTCCTCTGTTTTTTTAGTTCCTAAAAAGAGACAGGCCAGAGAAAGGGATGGGGGATCGAATTATCCCCGTACCCTGAAGGTTGGGTCTATGAATATGCGTGGATGTAGTGCGATTGAGGCTAAAAGGGAAAGGATTAGGAGAATGTTTGTGAGTAGAAAGTTGGATGTGTTAGCTTTGAGTGAAACAAAGATGAAAGGGAAAAGTGAGTCTATGTTTGGAAGTGTGAATGGAAGATTGTCAGGGGTAGATAAAGGAAGGGCAAGAGCAGTGTGGCTTTTGAGCCCAGAAGTACAGCAGTGTGTGATTGAGTGGAAGGAGGTGTCATTGAGACTGATGTGGGTAAAAGCGAAATTTAACGTGAGTTGTGGGTATTGTGAGTGCATATGGACCTGGTAGTGAAAGGGATGAACAAGAGAGGGTGTCTTTCTGGTATGATGTTGACGAGTGTTTGCAGAGCTTTGGAGCAAATGTGAATGTGGTAATGATGGGAGATTTGAATGCTAGAGTGGGAAATGTAGCAGTTGAATGTGTAGTTGGTATGCATGGTGTGTCTGAAAGAAATAAAAATGGGGAACGAATGATAGGGATGTGCGGTGAGCGAGAGATGGTGATTGGAAATTCCTTGTTTGAGAAGAAAGAAATTTATAAGTATACTGCATGTGGGTGAGACAGGAGGGTGGAAGGGTTGCTGATAGAGCATTGATGGACTATGAGGTTGTGTCTAGGAATGTAATAGGAAGATTGTTGGATGTGAGAGTTTTGAGTGGGGAGGGTGGAGGTACGTCTGACCACTACCTGGTGGAGGGAAAGTTGAGAGTAGGTAAGAGATGGGTGAGAACTAGGAGAGTTAGGTGTGGCAGGGAGGATTTGAAAGTGATTAAGTTGGATAAAAGAGAAAAAATGATAGAGTATCAGGAGAAATTGAAAGATGAGTGGAACACAGTGAAAGATCAGGAGAATGGCAGTGTGGAGGAGGAATGGAAGTTGTTTAAGAGTGCTGTGGTGGGGGATGCGGACGAAGTGTGTTGTGTGAGACTAGTGGGTGGTGGTGTAAGAAAGGGAAGTGTATGGTGGTGCGAGGAAGTAAGTATGGCTGTGGCTGAGAAGAGACGTGCATTTGAAGTGTGGTTGCAGAGGTATAATGAAAAGAGGAATAGGGCAAGAAGGGCTGTGTGTAATGCTAAAGTGGCAGCAGATGAGAGGTGGGGTAGGCAGTTGACAGAATTTTCAACAGCACAAGAAAATGTTTTGGATGGAGGTGAAAAGGGTGCAAAAGGGAGAGTCTGCAAAGGATGAGGAGTAAAAGCAGAGGATGGAAGGATGTTAACTGAAATGGATGCAGTAAGGAAGAGATGGAAGGAGAATTTTGAAAGACTGTTAAATGCAGAGGAAGAAAGGGAGGCTGAGACTGTGGCAGATGGAAGGGAGCAAGGAATAAATGTGTTGGGAAAGTTGAATGCTTCTTTGATAATGATGGAGGAAGTGTAGGAGGAAGTAAAAGAGATGAAAACAAGGAAAGCTGCAGGTATGGATGGGTGTGCTGTGGAATACCTGAAATGTGGTGGAGCGACTATTGTTGACTGTTTAGTAAGATTGTTGAATGTGTATTTTGTGCGAGGTACGGTGCCAATTGACTTGGCAAGTGATTGTGTGGTCCCGTTGTATAAAAGTAAGAGTGATAAGTATGAATGTACTAGCTTTAAGGGTATAAGTCTGTTGAGTGTTGTAGGTAAGGTATATGGTAGAGTGTTAATTAAGAGAGTTAGAGAGGGTACAGAGGTAGAGATTGGTGATGAGCAGTGTGGCTTTAAGAGAAGGAGGGGATGCATGGATCAGGTGTTTGCTGTGAGACAAGTGTGTGAAAAATATCTAGCAAGAGGTAAAGATGTGTTTCTACCGTTCATGGATGTAGAGAAAGCATATGATAGAATTGATAGGGAGGCTTTGTGGACTGTTTTAAGATTGTACGGACTTGATGGCAGGTTACTAAAAGGAGTGAAAAGTTTTTATGTAAATAGCGTGTAAAAGTGAGAAATACCCCGCTACGGCAGGGATGTGTGATGTCACCTTGGGTGTTTAATATTTATATGGATGGTGTTGTAAGGGAGGTGAATGCAAGAGTGTTAGGTGGAGGACTGAGTCTGGTGAATGTTGATGGTAGAGAGGGGAATCTCCAGCAGCTGCTGTTTGAGGATGATACTGCACTGGTGGCTGATTCAGAGGAGAGATTGAGTCAGTTGGTAGAGGAGTTTGGAAGGTGTGTGAAAGGAGGAAATTCAAAGTAAAGTGATGAAGTGTGCGAGGTTGGTAGATGGTATGAGGATGAATATAGTTTTGAATGGTGAGTTGCTTGAGGAGGTAGAGTGTTTTAAGTATTTAGGGTCACATGTTGCTATGGATGGAAGAATAGATGCAGAAGTGAAGTTTAGAATAAATGAAGTAGGAAAGGTGCTGGGAGGAATGAAAGAAGTGTTTAGTTTTCGTTCGCTTAGAATGGGTGTAAAGAGAAGGCTGTATGAGGGTATTGTGGTAGCGATTAGATTATATCGGGCTGAAACATGGAATGTGGGTGTAGCAGCGAGGAAAAGTTTGAATATGATGGAAATGAGGTGTCTGAGGAGTGTGGAGTGACGTGTATGGATCGAGTGAGAAATGATGAAATGCAAAGGAGAACTGGAGTTGTTCGGGAGATGGCCGATCGAGTTGAGCAGAGGGTGTTGCGATGGTTTCGGCATATGGAGAGAATGGATAATTGCAAGGCCCATTGTGTGCACATTTTTCAACATTCGCGGGTGATTTTTGGTAGGCATATGTGGGAGACCTTTCTCTACCTGCTGTCATGCGGGGATACTGCCTGGACCCACCTAACCCCCTCTTCCCCCCTCCTCCCCACACTGGGCAATTCACATGTTAGCTGTAACCTAGCCAGTAAAGGTATGTTGCCCCACGGTCTCTCCAATGACGAAATTCACGGTGAAAATGATTCCTGAGGTGAAGTATAGAAACAAAGAAGCTAGAGGTAGAAACAAACAGAAGTGATGAGGTGGTAATGTCGTAAAGGAATGTGCCATATACTGGGGTTTTGGGTGAGTGAACAATGCTTATAAACGCCTATATTATTGTGTGAAAACCAATATAGACTTTTACTACACATAAATTCGTACCAAACAAATGATATAAATACGTAATTTAAAGTGGCTTGAATTAGTTAACCCTTCCATAGTTTGTTTTCTTTAGCCAGGTACCCTGAAAAAGAAGGAAAACGTAAGGTTGAGTGACACCTGTATCAACATATCTAACCTCAGGATCGCGATTTCTCTATGAATTTTCGATGTTTCTCACCAAAAGCGAAGGTTTCAGCCAAATAACAAAAAGTCGAAAATCGGTCGGGATCTGGGGGTAGGCTGGATAAAAAACCGGTCGGGACTGGACGGGTTAAAAAGATAACTAGATCTGATGTGACAGGTGTAAGGCTGAGAGGAAGACGACGAATAAGATGGATGGACAGTGTAAAGAGAGCGGCGGATGTGAGAGGGATGTCTATTGGTCTATTGAGCAAGGAAGAGTGGCTGTACGTGACAGAAATGAAGGGAGAGATATTGTGAATGGAAAAATGATGACGCAGCCCTGAGGGGATATTCTTCCGCATTTTATCTGATCAGCTGATCAGGTCAGGTGCGGGTAAGGGGATGGGTCCATTATGATGTGGCATGGGTAAACCAGCTCTGCTGTCGGGCCCTGCTGCGGATATCACTGATTGCACTGCGCAGTTGACCCTCGTGTGGTGTGGTGCAGTGAGGATCTGTCGCTTCTCCCCTTTGGGGCTAAAATGCGAATGAATGTGTTTCAGTTGATGAGTAAATTGGGAGTGTGTCGTCCTCTCTCACCTACCTCCCTTTCCTTGGGAGAAGCAGCCTTGGTATATAGATAATATATAGTTGGATGAATGTATTTACAGTATTTTAGTACTGGCGGATACTGTTACGGTATTTGTTATTCAGAACTGATTAAACAAGAATACAGCACTCAGAAAGCGCGTACATCCTCCGACGCCTATACTAGACAATTCAGGTCACCACTAAAATGCTATATTACATGCATGTAGAGTTCTATATGCATGTGGTTGAGCATGTCAGTGGAGGTGACAGTAGCTGTTTTTGAAAGAATCTGATTCATATATTATTTTAAAAAATAGGGGTTATCCAAAGAAAGTGCGTAATGCTGCCATGGACAGATAGACAGGAAAATAGAGAGATATAGGTATAAAACTTCGGCAGAAATGTACAGCATTTTTCTGTGCATGCACAACATTTCAGCACCACACTGTCATGGCACCTTACATTGTTTTCGGAATCTCGTGCCTCCTTGGCAATGTCTCCATGGTATGCGACCTCTGATCGTGGACAGCGACAAAGCTTCTGTATTTTAAATACTCCTAGTATAAGGTAAACACAAGCTGCGATACAGTTCCTACTTTTCTACTCAGTCGTTTTGAGTCTTTATGTAAAATCGAAATCAAATTTACACAGTTATACCAACTGACTAGAGGCAGGCTCGGTAAGGGTCACAAAATAATAGGCCAGGTTTGATTTTACTTCAGGCAAAGATGGAGGTAGTGCGTCCAAGTCTGTATGAATCCCAATCATTGATGGGTTAAACGTATGGACTTTTATCTACATAAGTTCTGGTTCTGAGAGAGGCAATATAGTTCTCACAGAACCACCTCTGTGTTCATGCATTCATATGACAATATTTTGGAAAGTTCCGTACAATAAAAACATGATCTTGTAGCCATGAATAAACGATGCATGCAGTTAGAGCCAATGAAGCATTCTGACGATTACTTTATTCTGGTCAATAGCAATCTTTGTCCAGACAGTATATAGCAAAACCACTTTTACTACAATGAAGCTTATGTTATTTGTCCGATTTACCTACGGACAATATATTTCAGCCCCCAAAGAACATCGTTTGCAGAGGAAACTTCTTTAAGAATATGTTTTTTGCATATTATTAGTACTACAATAAAGTAATCTTATCAAACTCAAGAAATGCCTTTTTAGTAAAGAGTTTACAAACAAAAATATATTATACATTTACTTGCACAGTCCATTAAAAATCCATTATTTCCATATGTATTTGGAATTTTTAAACAGGATTCCAGCAGACATTCGTGTTGAGGTGTATAACACTCCAGTATATTATATGTCTGAGGCAGGAAGAAGAGCTGAAGCCGTACTTTCTATTTATTTACAAATCACATTAAATTACCCATAAAAGTAAATGGTTACACACAAGTGGCGACACGATTCTCTATAGTTACTGAATCACACAACTGGTAGCATAAAGCACTATTCACACTATAGGGACGGTCACGTTCCAGTCACGTTCCACTCACGCTCCGCTCACGGTCCTCGTGCATTCACACGTCCGGTCCGCTCTCGCTTCGCTCACGGTCCCGTCATCCCCTCTCCCTCAAAAGTAGAAGTGCCTCCACCATTGACGGTGGATGTGTGACTTTTCACGAGCCGAGCTGGCAATGATCGCCATTGCACTGGATGAAGAAGAAGAAAGAGTATGTTTTCACCCCTGATGTTTATTTGTTTGTTTGTCTGTTAGCAGGATTACTCAAAAACTAAAAGAGATTTGGACCAAATTTGGTAGGTAGGCAGCCCATGTCCCAAGGAACAACCGAGTAGCTTTTGGGATTGATCAGGATCGTATTACAGATTCTGGATCCGGAAAACACTTTGTGAAACCCTAATCAATGATAGGAAACCTTAATCCATTATGAAGAGTGGTTTGGAAATTACGTTGCTCTTATCGGGATGATGCGCTTCACTAAGTACCCCTTAGTTTATAATTGTTTTGCTGAAGGTGTGTGGCAAGACCCACCACCTCTTATGTAACCTGACCTGTATACCTTTTTAATGCAGCAGAAGTTCCTTACCAATTCACTTCCTTTCCTCCCTGATTCTCTCTCTCTCTCTCTCTCTCTCTCTCTCTCTCTCTCTCTCTCTCTCTCTCTAGTAATTTGTATGGTGGTAAGTGTTTGTGTACTGCTGATATTTTGATCCTGTTGTTTTTATCAATATTCATTCCGATTCACTTGTGTTCTCAAACGAAATGGCAGACTTTCCAGAACCTGCTGACATCAACCGAAATTTATTGATAAAGCTGTATTGGTCTAACCATACATATTCATAACGTAGCCATACCTAATGTAATCTCACCTAGCAAAACTATGAATCCTATCCTAACCATATCGAATCTAACCTAACCTTTATACACGGGTTTTGTTCGCCCATGTACAGTACAACCCTCATGTTTGGGGAGGCTCCTCATATACTGTACGCTTCTTCTCAACAAAGTGGAGTCAAAGGCTTTTGTCTCAGTTAACTCTCCTCCTCTTGGCTCCCATCAACCTGTCTCTCCGCCGCACTGTTGCATCTATCTTTATCTCCTTTCTATCTTTACCCGTCCATACCAGGGCTGAATCAAGAGTGGAGCGGAGGGAGACCATGGCGGGTGTTCACTGTCGGTTCGCTCTGCTCACGGTCCACTCTCGCTCCGGTCAAAATATCTTTTGAATGGTTTGTGAGCGGAGCAAGAGCGGAGTGTTCCTTGACCGTTACTGCCAGTGTGAATGCTTCCACTGAAATGCATGTAATGATATTTGACCGGACCGTGAGCGGAACGAGATGGGAGCACGACCGTCTCTATAGTGTGAATTGGGCCTAATAGTTCATTAAACAAAGTGGCACAATCACTGTGATGAGACAGCAGTAGTGGTAGCAGTGGCGCAGTCATCCAGGCACAATTGCCGTTACAACTCCTCAAAGTAACCACCAGCAGCAACAAGGACGAGGGTATGGAGACCGAGTGCGGGATGGCTGGTAGAATTGCTCTGCCTTAACTCTCGCTTGCCAGCCTGGAAGACTCCTCGCTCAAGCTCAGTCCACTGGCTCGATCCATTCCCGCAGCTGCTTCATTCCACCTGCTCGACTCATAGCAACAAAGAATTTGTTCCACCACTTATGAATCAGTTTAGACATCATGAGTACACACGTACAAAAGGAAGTAATATCAAATAAACATAGACTATAGAAATGAACTCCCTACATTAATTAACAGCTTATCAAGGATAAATCTTTTATATAATATTAGCTAATTAACTCTCTCTCTCTCTCTCTCTCTCTCTCTCTCT
>JAGKTI010004177.1:0-32289 GCA_018397915.1 Birgus latro
CACTGAGGTGACCTGAACAATGACTGCTGTCCATTGTGCTGTCCTCCTGAAAGCACCAGATCCACTTTTCTACAGTTCTGCTCACACCAAATGTTTGCACTATCTGTTCGGGGTTCTTTCCCTCTAAATAAACGTATATCATGCCTTCTTTCATCTTCTTAGTTGTTGGACGCATGCTGTTTTTCCCTGACCATACCAAGGTATATATTGTACTAGGTCTGACTGACGTTTTGTAAATGGAATAGCTATGTAGCCATCGCCTTCCCGAATATGGTTCACAGTTCTTTTTGAGGACGCAGCAATATTCACAAATGGATGTTGAGGCTACGGAATTTCCTGGGCTTGTTTATACTGTTATCTCATCACCAGCAGATATGAAGCTTGAGGAAAGTCAGGGTAGCCAACCATGAGTATGTAGCTGTGGTAGAGCTGTCATATGGTTTCAAATGTTACACTTACCTGTAATCTTTGGACAAAACCGGGACACGATTTTTGTCTCTCACTGTACATCCACATGAGTCGGGTAGTCAACAACACCAGTAATGTGACTGAGGTATTGTTTTAAATGCATCACTGGAGTAATTGATACAGTAGTCTAGTGTACAACACAGCCAGAGTGGGCATTAGGAGTATCTTTGACCACAGCATGCCTGCCATTGGTTTCTGTTTACAGTATATCACACCTGAAATTACTAACTAGTTACAGTACTTCTTTCATTTCAGGAAAACAGCATAGGAGGAGATGGAACCAATGATAGATGCAGTTTTTGTATCCTCATTGAATGCTGGAGCAGATTGTATTCAGGTAATTTCAGAATTATTATTGTGATGATGATGGTGATGATTATTATAAATTGTTATTCGTAATAATACTCTTGTTTTTTTCAGTGACTCAGTAATATAGTAGATTTTTTTTTTTTAAATTGCCCTAAAATGCTTATTTATGTTTACAGTGTTAGGCTGTTGACATGTTCTTCGATGGTACTGTCCCAAAATGGTATTCCAGAGATTTGATTATGAATAGGGTTGAATTTCATAGGTTCAGGTTGGGTTACATTTGGTCTGGGTAGGTTATATATACAGTATTGCTCACCCTTGTGGAATGGATGTTGAGAAGTTGCACTAAAACAACTAGACAAAATTCAGAACATAGCTACTGGAATTATTAATAACCCTGCTATTATAAATAAATTGCCTTCCCTACAAGTAGGAAGGAATATTGCCTCCCTCGCTTTATAATACAGATATTTTTATGGCAATGCTCAGACGAAGTTGCGTCAATTGTGCCACCTCTCCATGCCTTCCCTCATGCTACATGGGCATCTGGTAGCACTTGTGACTGGAATGTCACACAGCCATATTGCAGAACTTCTTCCTATCAGAATTCTTTTTTTCCCCGAAATGGATCTCTCTGGAACTCGATTCCCCGGAGTTGTTTCCCCCCAAACTTCAACCTACAGTCCAACTGTTACAGATATTTTATGAATGGAGGATGCAAGTAATGTGGTGTATGGATTATTTTTGTTTTTTTTAATTAATTTGTTTTTTCCTTCCTCTGTTCTGTTATTAAAAAAAAAAAAAAGTAACAAGTAACATTTACTGTAGTTGGTAGTATTTCACTTGTTTCCCACTTTCTGGTCTCTTGTGATCACTAAGGAAGATTGTACCAGATATTACAAAATTGACTTCTTCGAATGAACATCAGCATCAGTGTCAACAGATTTACACTCTAATCCATCAGAAAAATACAGGTTTCATATCCCAAACCATTATAGTATGGGCAACTTGTAGAAATTTACTGAAAAAAGGTCGAAGTG
Organism: Birgus latro; assembly: GCA_018397915.1. Classification (NCBI taxonomy): domain Eukaryota; kingdom Metazoa; phylum Arthropoda; class Malacostraca; order Decapoda; family Coenobitidae; genus Birgus; species Birgus latro. The sequence continues at coordinate 1,818 of JAGKTI010004177.1, forward strand.
TGAAAAGTAGTTAATAATAGAAAGGTAGAAGGAAGAAAAGTTGCTGGTGCTCTAATTGCTTTGATGCAAATCAGGAAACTGAATGCTGATACTGGAGGAGTGGTTTACAGTATGCGTGTGCCTCCATTAATGTGTAGATGTGGGATGTGTATATGAAAAGTTGCGAGTGAGAATAATGGAAATGGAACTGTTGAGACTTATAGGATGCATAGATTGGAGAGAGATGTTTTATACAGTACTTTAAATATTAGCATTTATATTAATGGTCACTTGAAAAGCATTGTGAGAAATTGTAACTTCACAATAATGTTTGTATGTGAATTTTATCCCCAAATTATTTGCAGGTATATGATGGTGTCACAGGGACACAGCTCAAGAGTTATCGTGGGGCACCAGCTGCTGCTTCCACTCTTGCTCCAGTTGGTCAGTATGCAGGAAAAAGTAACTTGTATGTTTGTTTATGAAGTGTGTACAGCATTGTATCATGTAGCTGTGTGTGTTTTCTTAAGTTCATTATAGAGGCATAAAATTTTTGGACCAGATAATGAAGGTGATGGAGGGAGTTCTAGAAGAAATGACTATTAAAAGAGTGAATATTGATTAGATGGAATTTGGGTTTATGTCAGGCAGAGGGACCACTGATCCCATATTCATTGCCAGCTTCAGGAAAAATATACTGTATAGAAAAGAAAAGGGAGCTGTAGCTACTTTGTTTTAGTTGATTTGGAGAAGGCCTTTGACAGTGTCCTTAGGGAGGTAGTGAAGTGGGCAGTGAGAAAGTTTGGGATCAAAGAGTGGCAGGTTAGAGTGGTTATGGCTGTGTTTGTGGGTGCTTCTGCCCAGGAGAGAGTGAATGGAGATTTGAGTGATGAGTTTTCTGTGAATGTTGGTATGCATCAGGGGTTGTGTTGAGCCCCTTATTGTTTGCCATGGTGCTTGAAGCTGTCCCATGTGACTTCAGAAATAGACTTCCATAGAAGATGTATGCTGAGTACTGACTTGGTGTTGATTGTGGAAAATGAAAGGGGGGCAGAGGAAAGATTTTGGAAGTGGAGAAACAATGGGGCTCAGGGGTTTGAGCGTAAATGTGGGTAAAACTAAAATGATTATTTCTACGGCGTGTGGTGGTACTGTCAGAGCAGAGGGAGAGTGGCCATGTGCGGTTTGCCATAAGGGTGTGGAAGTAACTCCATCCTGTGCAGTATTTGTGACAAATGGGTGCATTATAGATGTAATAGTATTAGAGGTGGACTGCGAGATAGTGCTGATTTCATGTGTGCGGTGTGTCAGGGAGAGCATGTAGAGATTGTCAGAGTTGAGAAGATTGATCTTGCTGATGAGTCTTGTGAGTGTGTGGAAGAGTTTTGTTATTTGGGAGACATGTTGTGTGCTGGAGGTGGGGCTCTGTGGCTAGGGTAGGGAGTGGTTGGAGGAAGTTCAGGGAGCTTTTGCCTCTTCTGACATTGAGAGGGCTCTCCCTCCATGCTAAGGGATCTTTGTATGCAGCATGTGTTAAAAGTGTATTGCTGTCTGGTAGTGAGACTGGGCAGTAAAGAAAGAGGATATTCGTAGACTTAAACGTACAGAAATGAAAATTGTTTAGATGGATGTGGTGCATCCTTGAATGCAAGGCCTGGGCAAGCTAGGTGTGGGATTGAAGAGTTGAGAGGAAAGAAGGGACTGGAGTGTGTTGGTATTGTGATGAGGAGGGGCAGAGTGAGATGGTTTGGGCATGTGGAGAGGATGGAAGACAATTGGGTGTGGAAAGTGAGGAGTGTGAACATCGAGGGTAGGGTTGCAAGAGGCAGACTGAAATAGACCTGGGACGAGGTCTTGGAATGTGACCTTGAGGATAAGGGACTGAATAGGTAGGCTGCCGGAGATCAAGCAGTGTGGAGAGCCTCCATTAGGTGACCAAGGTTGGTTCATGCAAGCATGTTGGAGCCTTTATAAATCATACAGTGACCTGAGTTGTTAGTAAGTAGCTTTATTAGGAATTTCTTTTACTAAGTAAAAACTCATCATAAGTGTATGTGTGTAGAGATCTTATATAAATCCCCTGTTTAAGGATATCCTCAGTTATCTTCTATATGATAATTATTTCTGTGTGACATTGCCATATCATTTTATGAAGCATTCTTACCTAAATTGAGCTTTATTGTGGTAAATGGCTGATAGCAGGATGTTGACATACTGATATGGTACCATATCATCATCAGAGCCAATGCCTTGCCCCCTTTTGAAAACCTTTTGACAGGATGGCCAAAACAAAACTGCCTGTGAGCTACTTTGTCTAGTTGGTCCTTATTCATAGGCAGCAAAAATTTACTTTAATGACTAAAATTGAGTGGTATTAGCTGGAAAGAAATTATACTAGAATTGTCCAAACCATGAATGGGATAATACGCTATAAACATCATGGTGGTAGATGGGGGCACTCACCATCCACTCACCCAATGTGCTGCTCTTGGGTGACTGCTCTTTCCTATCTCCCTTTTTTCCTTCTCTCCTCTTCTGTTCTTCTTTCATTCATTCCTCTTCCTTTTGTTTGTGGGTGACTACACTGAGTGACAAGCCAAATGGTTTCCTTTTCACCAGGAACCCATTTGCTGCATTGAGTGGTAACCACATAACCAATTTATGGCACTTGGTGGTTTAGTGGGTAATTAAGGCGCTCCAGTCGGATTGAGCCTGTGCAGGTTTCCATATCCAAGGGGTGGTTGGGGTTTATTGCTCATGTATCGCCACTCAGGGATGAATGAGGCTGGTCACTCATCTTAAATGTCAGGACCAACTTGCCTAGCCCTGGGCTACTACATTCCTCATGGGGCAGCACAGGATTAGATGATGATGATAATGACAGTGACTTTGCTAAATATCTTAGTAAAAACTAACAGAAGTGGCAGGATATATACAGTCTATGATGTTTACAATATGGTTGTAATACAGAATAGTATAGTTTAGTAGGGTATTATACAATGGACGTTCAAGTCACTTCAACTGTGCCACATTAGCAGCATCAGGGGTATTTGTATACATCTTAAAGCCATCGATGTTACATTGCAGGTGTTGCAGCATACATTATGTCTGCCCAGAGAGACAAGCCATTCCTCCAAGTATGGGCCATTAACCGGCATGAAGCCCAGCAAATACGAATGGTAGTCCCCGGGAGAGTCAGTGCCCTTGCTGTCTCACCCAGTGGACCCAAATACTGTGTTGTGGGTGAGACATAGCTTCTGTGTTTAGTTCATTGAATGAAAAGTGAATATAATGTGTGGCCTGCTTCATTGGACATGATGATAATGAGGAGGAGGATGAATAAAAGAAGTATCCATAAGGCACTAGCATGTTGCAAAATGACATTGGAAATTTATTTGGCAATTTTTTTGTTGTTTACTGTGGATACAAGCAAAAAAGGAATGTTAGCAAGGGTAGCTTGTAAAGAGGACTTTGTACATGCAGTGGTCATGAATTTCAAAGTATTGTAAAGTCTCTTGGCAAATTGCAGCTGTGACAGTTGGCAGACCTCCTAAAATACTATAATAATTGATAATGCATATTATAGGATCAAGAAAATTTTTTGGCCATCATTCAGTTCCTAGTCATTTTAGTATGGTACTGTAATACCATTTTTTTATCTTTAAATAGAGCACACTGTCATCCTTCCTTTTCACTACCTTGGTTCAGAATTAAAGTTTCCAGAATTATTCAGTACAGCAAATGCACACACAACGCAGGATCCATAGTGCAAAACTCACATAACATGGGAGGCAAATTTTAAGTCAAAATTTAGTCACTATGCAAGAATGTTAGACATTAGGCTAAGCAGGTGGAGGAAGCTGCCCATTTTTTTTTAACACCATCATTATTGTGATACCAACTCTGGCATATGGAAGTGAAGCTTGGACCCTGTTGGAAGGACAGAAGTCAAGAGTGAGAGCAGTGGAAATGAGTTATTTGAGAGGAGCATGTGGAGTCACATGGAGAGACAGACTAACAAATGAGGAAGTGAAGGAGCATTGTGGTGTGGTTGAGGACGTGATGGGAAGCGTTAGGAGAAACACGTTAAGGTGGTTTGGGCATGTGGAGAGGATGGAGAGTGAAAGATTGACGAGGAGAGTGTATGTGAGTGAGGTGGAGGGGGCGAGAGGGAGGGGGAGGCTGAGGATGAGATGGAGGGATGGAGTGGAGAGGTATATGAGAGAGGGGGTGTGAGTTGGGAGCGTGGTAGTGAAATGGCAGGGGACAGAGTGACATGGAGGCGATTTGTTTGTGGCCACCCCGTTCGGGATTGAGGCGTCTGGCAATAGATAGATAGACCATACTACGCAGAGACGATTGACATAACATGGTCAGAGGCCTCAAATTATGTTCAAACGGTCATAACGCAGTGAGAAGAGACACAATGCGGCCAGTGATAGTCATAGTGCCGGTTGCATCAGCCTATGACGTATTGCTATCACGTGTCTGTGTGGGCTGTTGTCATGGTCCACTGACCATTCCTGCCCCAGTTGAGCCTACCCTCCCCTTACTGTGGCTGCACATGTACTCTGTGTGATCTTTGCACTTTTTTATGGCCATGGAACCCCACTCCACCTCCCCCCAGCAATCCCAGAACCTCTTCCATTCAAGGTGAGGAATCCTCCAGTGTTTTTATGCAATAAAGTCTTTATTAGGTAGGTAAATGTCCTGAAGAAAAGAAAAAAATGAAAATTGCTCCAAAAGGTGAACTCGGGGCTTGCTTGTGTACCATGAAACCCTTTAACATGTAAATATATGGCCCTATAACACAGAATTCTCACAAAGCGGGAGCTTTTGGATACAGTATTTGCGCGTTATGTGAGCGCTCATTGCAGTTAATTTGGGCTGATGTAAATTGCCAGTTATTTGTGATCTTTTTCCAGGAATATGTGAGAAAATCTATATGTACAAGTTACTCTCTGGACGCCTCATTGGTATGGGCACCCGGCACTACCAACCTGTCACTCGGTTGGCATTTACTCCCTGTGGTAACTACTTTGCATCTGGGGGCGAGGATGGCTTTGTGTACCTGTGGAGTCTGGCCAGCTTTACCAGTGCCCTTCACATGCTGAACCCTCCAGAAGTCAAACCATATTTTATCCTTGGCCAGCATTCAGATAAGGTTAGAGATTTTTTAAATACAGTATAACATTTCCTCTTCATGCTTAGTTTCTTTATTTTTTATTTATTTATTTATTTATTTATTTTTTAGTCAGTGCAAAGTGCATTGGTAAGGAAAATATATATAATTTTCAACATCATCTGCGCCTGCTTTCCCACCCTGGGGCAGGGTGAGGAGTAGCAACATCCAGACAGCCCAAGTTTCCCCAGTCCAATGGGCCATGTTTCCATTCACTCATCATTCAAGCCCTCAGAATCCTGGCTCTATCTGATACACCAAAAACATTTGCCACATTCTGCAGCTTCACATAAACGTATCCGATAGAGTCAGTGTGGACGCTGCCCCATTTAAAATGGGTGCCAAATCCCTGATCATGCACTTCTCACAACATTCATCCAGCCAGCTCGATCTCTTGTCAGTCCCCTAGGCTCACCGACTTCCATACCTCTCTTCCTAACACACTCATCCACAATATCCCTGCACCTTCTCCTTGGTCTCCCTCGCCTCCTACGTTCTTCAAATTCGCTCAGATATACCTTTTTTGCCACTCTGTTATCCATTCTCTCCACATGACCATACCATCTCTGTACATTCTCTTTGATTCTGGTGTCCACAGACTTTCTCACTCCACATCTTTCATGAATCACAGTATTTTGTATCCTATCCAGTCTCAGTACTATATATACATTCCTCAGCAGTCCCATCTCCACTGCTGTCACTCTTGACTTTTCATTTTCATGCCACACAATAGTCTCACATCCATATGTTAAAGTTGGCACTAACACTCCTTCATGTAAGCCTCGTGCAGCTGCAATACTCAAGCCTCTGTTTCTCACCAAGGCCTTCATAGTACCACCCACTTTCCTTCCTCATGTCACTCTACATTCCTCTTCTTTTGCACGTTTTCCTCTCTTTTCTATCACTGTACCTAGGTACACCAATTCCAGTTTCTCTCCATTCAGTGTAACATCACATTGGGAGTCACCTTGTCTCTCAGTAACCATCACTTTACTCTTTTCTACATACAGTAGGCGTGGAAAGTGTTGACGCCATCTTAAAAAAAGAAAACATTCTTGTGGTTAGCAAGGAGAAACAAATAAATTAACACTCACCATTGAATTTAGTATTTACTGGCATTCCCCTTCACCTTTATTATCTTCTTAAGGCGTCTGGGGAGACTGATGGCGTAGTTTTGCAGAACAGACGGACTAAAACTGCTCCATAGCTGCAGCCTCAAGTTTAGGCAAAGATGATGTGTCCATACTACGCAGCTGCCGCTTCATGTGCGCCCATAAATTCTCAATGAGATTGATATCTGGGCTGTTTCCGGGCCAATCTCGAATAAAGGGAACCTCACAGTCTGTTAGCCACTGTTTCACTGACTTTGCAACATGTGCAGGGGCAGAATCTTGCATAAACACTCTTGCCTTGGTTTTATCAAAAGAGTCACTTAAAACATCACATAAGAGCTCCAAATAATTGTTCTGGTTCACTTTTTCATTTGCAGGTAGAATTACCAACCTACCAACACCATAATATGTAAAGCAGCCCCAAGCCATGAGTGAGGCTGGGTATTTAACAAACTTGGAAGTGTACTTAGGATCCAGGGAGTCACTGCCTGGTTTGCGGTACACTCGTGATGAAGGGGTACCAGTGACAGTAAATGTTGACTCATCACTACAAAGCACAGTTTTCCATTGCTTCTCACTCCAGGCAAGATATTTCTTACAAAAATTTACTCTCTTTTTCTTCTGAAGTGCAGTTAGCAGTGGTTTGTTACGAGCACAAAAACTCCTGTAGCCCAGATCGTCATGCAACAGCTGCTGCACACTTCTGACAGACACATCTGCCAGCAACTGTGGGTTCTCTTCTTTTAAATCCCCTGCTGTTAGCCTTGGATCCTTGCTAACTTGCCTTGAGATCAGTTGACGGGTCCTGAAGGTTGTCTTACGAGGTCTCCCAGGCTTGGGAAGTGGAGTGGGAGGAATGGCCTCCCCACTGTCCTTGAACCGCTTCACCAGACTCTGCACTGTCCTCAGTCTAACACCATCTGATTTGCAATAAATGGGAGTTTGTGGCCAGCTTTGTATAAAGTAATCACTTCCACACGTTTGTCCTTGCTTGTGGTTACTTTAGGCTTGATGAGAATGTGGTAGGTAACCAAATAACTGTGTTATTTGAGTCAAAACATGCCCTCGTGGTGCGTCACACACAGAGCCAATCCTCCTCCTGTGGCTGCCCAAACATTACTGAGCCTGCTCCTGTGGTGCCAAACCTATCAAGCAGGGTTGCCAGCTCCCGTTGAAAAAGCGTCAGCTCATTTCGCATCACAGGGGAGGGTAGTATTGACCCTACTTCACTTAACACGAAAAAGAATGATGTCGGCAAAAAAAGTCAATACTTTCCGCGCCTACTGTATTTTCCCAAGGCATGACGCTCACAGACATCAGCAGAACTCTACACTAATCTACCAAGGTTATGTCCGGTACAGTATTTGCAAATAGTACTGCATCATCAGCATACAACAAATTTGAGATATTCCATCCATCACCATTCATTACCAATGCCATCCCTCTCTCTATTACTTGTGTTTTTATTTCTCTTGTCACCCCATCCATATATATATTGAACAACCATGGGGGCATCACGCAACCTTGTTGCACACACACACACACACACACACACACACACACACACACACACACGTCTATGAGGTAGACCCAGGGTTCTAATGGCTTAAACTTGAGTAAATGAGTGTCTTCATTGGGCACGCTGTTGATAGTTATCACTTTTCATGCTTATATATATACAGTATTTGTTTTTTGGATATTACCTCACCCCATCCATAGGTGGGCAACAGAAGTTAGGATGATGATGATGATGATTACAATGATGAAGATTGTGATGATGATGAATGTCAGGATGGTGATGGTGAATGTAGATGAAGCAAGTTAGGATGATGATGATCATGAAGGTTAGGATGATGATGAGTGTTTGCATTGTGATGTTGAAGAAGGTTAGGATGATGATGGCAGTAACTAGCTAAATAATTTCCTCGTGCCAGGTGACTGATCTAATGATAACTCGGAGTGGGATGCGAGGTATGTTGGTGTCATGCTCACTTGACCACACAGCCAGAGTGTTTGACCTGGTGACTGGTCGAGATGTTTACAGTCTGGTGACTGCTGGGCCAGTTACTGCTGTTGCTGCCAACAGTGTGGGTTCTCAGATCTTCTTAGGGCGTCAGGATGGACATGTGACTATCACCAACTTACTGCCACCACCTCCTGTTGGGGATGTGCAGGTAAGATGGAGTCAGTATTGTACAGAGTGCTGTACTATGTTTGGTGTAGTAGTGAGAAAGTTGGCACTTATTTTTCAGAATATAATAATCACTAGATGCATTCTTCCAGTGTCTGTTAAAGATCGGAAGTATAGCATTTTTTCCAGATAATTACCTGACCCTGCCCTGGAGGGGCTCGGGAATGGGTATTGTTTTCACTCAGTTTGTCTGTTTGTTTGTCTGTATGTCTGCCTGTCTGTTAACAATTTTATGTAGAAACCATTAGTGCGATTTTGACAAAAATTACAGGGATGATGGGCTATGATCATGTGATTAAATTTTGGGCCAAATTGGGCCAAAGCCCAGGCTGTTGGCCCAAAAAATGTAAAAAAAAAAAAATCATAACTCCTTTCAAATTTGTCACATTGACATGAAACCAAAACCTAAAGGTGCATCTTTCAAATCTGCATTGTATAATACATCAAGGAGGTCATCCCCCAGTTAGCAGTAGAGGGATCAGTGTCAGGTTGGTCGGGCCTAAAATTTCAGTTGGGGATAAAATCGTTAATTTTCACCCGATTTACTCCAAATTTGATATGTGACGTCTTTGACTAGATATCTTGTTGTGTTTATATGTCAGCACTAAAATGACTGCCGGGGACAGGTTTACTGTGCCTTGGCACCACTTCCGGGGAGGCGGTGGCTCAGTCAGTAGAGAGGTGGGCTGTTATCCTAACGGACCCAGGTTCAGATCCCCGCTGGGGCAGGGAACAGTTTAAGGATTTGAATTTCATTAAATCAGGCTTTACTGATCTACCAGAAGACCCGCTGACATTTCATAAAAATATCCCTGCTAATACCAATACACCAGTCCTGTATGAGACAGCCTTAGCATGTATTCAATATAGACGGTGGGTGTTAGCATCGAAGTGGTGACATGCAGAGGTGTATGGTATGTAGGAGGACTGCTGGGCCTTGATAACAGGCTGTGAAGCCTATGCCCAGAGTCGGAAAAAAAAAAAATAGTTTTGATGGATATTAGTAAAACCATTTAGTGGTATGCCAACTACACTTCAGCTGCTCCTTACATGTACTTTACACCTATGTTTTCCGATCATGTGATTGGTTAATTGAGAACATTTTATGGCCGTAAGCTACTTTAGCCTGAGAGTAATAAAATTTTCTGGCAGTAGCCAGTGAAATGAAAAAAATTGTTCTCAGCCTGTAGAGGTAGAATGCAACAACATGCATTAAATGCTGATTGAAAGGGTTGACAGGAGGAAAATCTTGTTATTACTGTTTTGAGTGTATTTCTCCATATGATTTAAAGATTATTTTTGGAAATTTGAGTTTGCAGTCCCCCTCCTTCTATCCCATTTTCCACATAAATTGATTTCTAGCTACACTCTTGGTAAGGAGACAGAAATATACAGTTTCCATTCTAGGTTAGTGAGAAAGGTGTGGCATGTCATGAGAAAGCAGTGCGGAGTATAGCAGTGACCGGAATAGGCAATCAGGTGGTGACAGGTGGTGAGGATGGGGAGGTGAAAGTGTGGATGGTGACGAGTGGCAGCAGGGTGGTTGGCACTCCATCACAGCCCAACCTTGCCCTTCACCGCATCATTCATATGGGACGCGGACCCATTACCAACCTTAGCATCTTACGCATGGAGAGGGAGGTGAGTTTTATCTTTAAATGTTTAAAATATTGTCCTCTGTTTGCAACACACACCCATTACCAACCATGTCATCTTGTTCATCAGAAAGAGAGGCGAGTTATATTTTATTTTCATATTATTTATTTACTGTATTTGTTTTATTTTATAAATTACTAGCTTAAAAGTCTTCCCTCTGTGCGGACTTTTAAGCTAGCTCCTGCGGAGGGCTAATTGGGCCTCAATTGAGTTCTTCAAATCACAAACTCCGTGGAACTTCAATTGTGTTGAGTTCTTCAAATCACAAACTGTTCAAGCACCAGATGAAGGGTAGATTTTCAATCCCGGGATCATCTTGATTCCAAAAAGGTATAAAACAGTATGTCTATGTAGAGCAAGTGTGTCCCGAGTTAGAGGGGTTTCAGACACATGGACGGACAGACAGAATTTCACAAACTGTTTAAGCACCAGATGAAGGGCAGATTTTCAATCCCAAGATCATCCTGATTCCAAAAACGTATAATATGTCTATGTAGAGCAAGTGTGTCCCGAGTTAGAGGGGTTTCAGATGGACGGACAGACAGAATTTGCCATAAGATATAGATTTATTTTGTGTGTCATCTTCCATTTGAGATGGGAACCCATTACAGCCTTATTACTGTATCTTAGATTTTCTTCTTTCCTTTTTTTTACTGTAGCTTTTTTTGTGCTAGATGATGATGACCATCATCCACTCACTTGATGTAGTGTTGTCTGCTTCTCCCTTCACACTATCACTGTCTTTCATGTCTGCCCTCTCTCCTCTTAGTTCTCCTATCTTTTCTGTCACAAATTATCACTCTTCTTTCCTTTTCAGGTAGCTTTACATTGAGTGACAAGCCAAATCGTTTCCTGTAGGCCAGGAAACCATTTGCATCACTGGGTGGTAATCATATAATAAACACACTTGTGTTCCCTACATGTTAAAAAGTGGGTTGGCAGAGGGTTATTGCCCCCTCCTGTAAAATCACTAACTCAAAGACAAACGGCCACCCCTCATGGGATTATGACGTCTGGCTATAGATAGATAGCTTTTATTTTATTTTTAAATTCTTTTTTTCTTTCTATCGGATACGTAGCGAATGGTTTTGGCGTATCCGATAGAGCCAGGATTCCGGGGGCTTGAATGATGAGTGAATGGAAGCATGGCCCATTGGATTGGGCAAATTTGATCTGTCTAGACATTGCTACTCCTCACCCTGCCCTAGGGTGGGAAAGGAGGTGCGGATAATGATGATGATTTTTTTTTTTTCCTTATTTTATTTTTTTATTTTTTTAATCATCGTCCACTTGTGATGCAGACTCATTACCAGTCTTACTCTCTTGCACAGGGAGAGGTGAATAGTTTTCATCCTCATCTTAGCTATTTGTCATCGTCATCATCCCTGGCCATGTCCCCCACTGCATCATTCACATGGAACACAGACCCATTACTGACCTTATTATCTTGGGCAAGAAGAGAGGGGGAGAGAGAGAGAGAGGGCTTTCCCCTCTCCCCCCATCTTAACTTGTACCAGACAGGATGCCTTCACACACCAGCAATTTGGTTGTACAGATGTCCTTCAATTCTGTCCCCCCAAAGGAAGATGGTGGACTGCAGAAGAGCATCTTAGCCCTCAGTCCACCAGATTCACATTCATACGAGCTTGGGGTCACACCAACAGAAGCAAGTCCTAACTCTGCTTATCGTCGTTGTCACCATCCTGATATTTTTCCCCATTTGAGGGTGAGGTGATTGGGATCCAGAAACAAGAAAAAGTACTGATGTAGGAGAACCGTCAACACAGTGCCCAGTGAAATGGGTCACACATATAACTCCATTACCTGTGAATGTGAAAATAGGCAGGATGTACTTAGTACATCCTATGGTTAGGATCCAAAACTAAGAAGAAGAAGACACAAAAGTAGGAACATTATAAACAGTGGCCAGCAAAATAGGCCAGATAGGTAAGGAAGGCTAAGAGTTGACCATTTGCATGCAAGAGTTGCTGCTAGCACATAAAATGCAGTGTAATGTTGCTTGGCATGCATTTTTCTGTCATCTGAATTATAATCTTTCCCTTTTTTACAGGTTCTGAATACTGCCGAGTTAGATATAAAAGAAATGATTGCTCCATTCAGCCAGGATGTCTCCAGCCCCCTAACTGCTCTTGTCACCGTACCCATCAGAGGGAGACCAGCTCACCCTCTCCACCAGTGGCCTTTGTTTGGCGGGAATGCAAATGGAAGGTAAATATGAACCTTTTTTTGCACTCAGGCTCTTAAGGACTCCGCTGAATAAAATTGTCTGCCATAGTCAGAATAGATTACTTAAGTTGTCCTGCCCACAAGAGGATTCATAAACAGTAATACAAAATCCATCCATCATCTAATCCAATGTGCTTCTGATGGGGCACTGTGAGATTGAAGTGGATGATGGATGGGTATTATATTACTGTTTATCAACATTCTTACAGTCAGGACAGCTCCGTTAATCTGTTCCATCTAATGCCAGACAGTTTCATTCATGTGAGAGGAAGTCTTTTAGAGATTGAATGTTTTAACTCTTACAGTTAACCCTCCTGTGGTTGAGACAACTTTATAATTAATTTGCAGAGGCAAGATGATCCCTGCTTTCCTGTGTATCGTTACTCTATCACAGGCTGTGTATACTTTTGCCGAAAGTTTTTGGATTGGATATACTTTCAGTTCTTGTTGCAAATGGTGATTAGCTTCCCTCCTACACAGTGCCTTAACAAAGCAATTTCATTTATATCCATGGTAACAATACATAGCTGAAATGGGATCGGAAGTGTTTGTTTAGAATCAGAGTGAAGAATATTCACCATCATCAAATCTCCTTTCCCATATTATTGTTACTTTGCAGCAGTACAACAGAAACCAATCCAGGATCAGAGGAGGATGGTGAAGACCTAAAGAGCACTGTCAGCCAACTCCAAGTGGCCAATAGTCAACTCTACAAGCTTGCTCTGAATCATATAATTGGTGAGATTCATAAAAATTAAATATTACATACTTTGTTTGGTAGGTGGGGGCTCTCACCATCTACTCACTTGATGTAGTGCTGCTCTCGGGTGCCTGCCGTTTCCTTTCTTCCTTTTCTGTCATTCTTTCCTCTTCCTTCTGTCAATGGGCAACTCTACACTGAGTGACAAGCCAAATGGTTTCCTGTACAGCAGGCATCCATTTACCATGATGGGTGGTAACCATATAACCAAATTATGGCATCTGGAGGTTTCATGGATAGTTTAAGCGCTCCAGTTGGCAGGTTTATATCCAGGGGATGGTTGGTGTTTATTGCTCATGTACTGCCACTCGGATGAGTGAGGCTGGTCACTCTCATCTTAAATGTCAGGACCAACTTGCCTAGCCCCGGACCCCTACGTTCCTCATGGGGCAACACTAGATTAGATGATGAATGAATGAATTATTAGTTGACTTTTCTGTTCTTGTACAGAGTATTACCAAGTAAAGTTGTCTGAATCAGATGTTAAAAAGTCAGAACATGTAATACATTACAGATCTGTCTTTATTTATAACAGAGTTTTAAAACATATTTTTTATTATTGCTATAAATTAATAAAATAAAGACTACATTTTAAAGAATGTGCTTAAACATTTACCCACATGTAAAAATTATGACATGAGTGGAGGACAGGAGTATGGTTTTGGAAGGTGGGCAAGAGGGAGAGTCTGCTAGCGACGACTTGGGTATTAGCAGTAGTAGTGGTACTAGTAGTAGTAGAATGACCTTTGTCTGGCTGAACAAACCCCTCAACCACTGGCAAGCAATCACTCCTATAGGGTCATCCTATGAATTGAACTAATGTTCCCTTGCAGTGGACAGGGCCTTGCCATACAGAGGCACAGGGAAGTGTGTGGAGGCTTTGTTCCTGGATGGATGGTGCATTAGCATATCTCCACCCAGCAATCAGGGGCCCCATAGTAGGCTTCAAAACACCCTGTTATTTGGTTATATGGTTACCATGCAATGTTGTAAATGGTTTCCCTGGTTGCAGGAAACCATTAGGCATGTCACGTAGTGTGGAGTCACCTTAGGAGGAAGTAGGCAACACTACATCAAGTGAGTGGATGATGGTCACTGTCACCTACCACTGACTGTGGAAGTAAGTCCATTAAATGGATGGGCAATATCTTCATAACATTGAGCTTTGGAACCTTTTTCATGGACTATTTCAATAAAAAATAAGGCAGTAAACAAATCAAAAAGTAAGCACACACTTTTAAGAAAATCCTCAGAAAAATAATAATAATAATAAAGAAAATGTGGTTATCAACAGGAGGAGGTAGTGGTGAAAAGTTTTGATAGTAAAGCCTGATCCCCCCCCCCCAAGCAACCCCACATCAGTCCCTTTAGTATGGTGTGTATTTTGTTTTTGGTATGGGTACTAGCATTCTAATTTATTTACATTAGAAGAAGGGGTTAACTCTTGGAATTCAATAAGGTGTCAAGCAATAAATGGAAAGAGTCAAGTTCTACATGACTGGGATCATTAAGACACAAAGATAACTATTATATATATTGCTAACATATTTCACACTAGCAGCCACAACATATAATTCAATATAGGTCTAAACTCTATTGTCATGGACTCCATAGAGGAAGACACAGTTGAGAGATTAGTGGACTTTCTAAACAAAGTCATTATATACTTTGTTTGTGTGTAGTAAAGCACTGAATATCAACAGTTATCAATTCTAAACTCATGTACAATACTGTACCCTATTCTCTCCCATTTCTTGAATATTAAATCCTTCTTGTACTGTACTGTACTGTACCTAACAATTTAGTTTTCATTCAATAATCCAATTACAGTGTTGTTCAAAATGTAGGAGAATTTATAGCTGCTTGTGAAATTCCTGTGGAAGCTTAAAGCAGATATGCATCATAAGCAGTTTTATACAGTAATTAAAATCACAAGCTGCTGTAAGTGCCAGTAAGGAGGGGATAAAATTGGTAGTGAAAGCCTGGATGGGAAAAGCTGAGAATCCTGTCATGAACAGTAATATAACCTGACATGCATACATTTCCATCAAGTCTGACAAGGATAATCTGTCCATCAAGTCTGAGAAGGATAATCTGTTAAACAACTGAAGCCTGTAACACAACTGGAATGTACATTTTAGTCTTTATGTGACTGATGTTACCCTATGTATTACCTTATGCTGTATGGAAGATTTCGTTAAGGCTTACATGGTTCAGCATAACACAGCACTAGTTTCATGCTTATACTAAGCAATCCTCAACATTACTTTAACAATATTACTTCAACAACATTACACCAATACTCCGACTAGCAGTCTTATTCTATGTTAACGGAAATAAAAAATCCCAAATTATCATAATACAACATATCTTTCTACTTAAAATATAAAAGTTTTTATAAAAGAAAACACAAAGGAATGAGGATACAGTTATGGAACTCTCTGTAAGTTGTACCATACATACAGTTGTGGCAGTGATAATACTCAAAGGAAAGCAGTAAAAAGTTTGTCAAAAAAATATAATACAAATCAATTTTACAGTAGGTATAATAATTTGTGCAAGGAGCCAAACATAGTCAATTTGTTATAATACTTAGCATAGCTCTAATGCAGCTTTGAAAGTACATCACTAACAATATATTTTATACCATAACTTTACAAGGGATTTAATGGGTTTGGGAATAACTGCAAACTAGATTCAAACTCAACCAGTTTCTGAAACTGAGACAGTGTAGCTAAGTCTTCATTATTGTTAGAAAATCACTGTGAATGCAAATGCAGAGGGGGGTGGGGAAATCACAGAACAAAAATAGTGAACTATATATACAGCACAACCTTTGAGTGATGAATAGTGATGGTAAATTCGAGTTCATTATAATGTCGCTCTGAGAAGATAAACCCCTTCACTATGATGACATAGTTTAACTTGCCATGTTCAGGTCATTTATTCAGTTTAGGGAAGCATTTCAATAGGAAGGGTTAGATACAGCCTTCACAAATCCCTTCACTATTAGAAGCTCTTCCTGACTTGAATAAAACCATCTGGCAACAACCTCAGTCAAAAGAAAAATGTCACTATAGTGAAAGGGTTAACTTTACTTGGGTCCAGTCATACTTTCAAAGCATCTTGCCAAGGGTGAGTTACACCGTAACATGACCTGCTTTTCACAAACATACTTGCATTGAAAGCATTATTTACTTGTAGAGGAGGAAAAAAGTACACGTAACATATACAGTTTTGAACACAGTTACAGTATATAAACTGAAATGTCTGTAGTATACCTTATCTTTACAGCAAAGAGTATCGTGCTATTGGCCAGTTAAATGGTAAATATGTATGATTTTGTCTTATCAAACACTTAGAAGTTAAACCATGGAAAAGATATCAGAATACTGTAATGGAAGCATAGCTTGAAGACTCTACTATGCAATTACTGTAGCCTACAAGCAATTCAGTTTTTAAAAGTATTCTTATATTAATCAGAGAAATATTATACAGTATTTATATAAGTTTTGCAGTGCACTCTTAAATGGTGCTGAAAATGGACACCTTTGTGCAGTGGCACTGATTTACATATTATCCTCAATACACTCCCAGCTCCCTGTCCCTCAAAAGGATGATGGTGGAATGCATGAGAAGGACAGTTTCAACCTGCATTCCACTGGGTTCACATCCATATATGCTTGAAGCTACAATAAGAACACCAACAAACAAACTCAATTAGGTTTAGATGCACTTCACTTGTTAACTCTTTCACTGTATTTGGATCACTTGGCTAGGTAGTTCTGTGATTGATGCTACATCATATTTTTCAGCTAAGTGAAATCCCACATGGACTAAGGGTTACAAAACTACTGTATTTTGAAAACCCTTTATCAGAATCTGGCTGGCTTAAGTATTTTATTGTGGCAATTAAGTAGCACCTATACCTTATGAACTCATGTGCTTCGGAACAAGTATACGCGAGATCAATCAATCACAGTATACATAAAGGAAATATACGTATTCAAGTACTGTAAATGTCTAAACACTTTCTAATGATTGTTAATAGTCCTGACAAAATTATCTTTATTTTACATGAATTTTTAGTGAAATATACAGTGGTACTGTATTCTTTATGTACATTTTAAACAGACAGACTTGGTAATGGATACATCTGTCTATTACCAGATGAATTATTGTGGAACTGTGTAACCAGTACTAAATTCCTAAAGTTTAAGGAAGTGTCTTACATTTCCAAATGAGGGATAACCTGTGAATAATTTCTGGATGCCAAATGCAACACTATTCTGGAATATGAGTTACTTTCAATTAGCTAAATGAAATATGAAAATAACTAATGTACCTGAGAAACAATAATAACTCTGCTGTAAAAAAAAAAAAAAAGTATTAAATATTTTTAGTCAATTATTAGTTGGTAACATATGACTGTTCAGCTTCTAATGTAACAGTTAAATTTATCAACACATTTTACAGAAGCAGTTTATATACTGCTTGAATTACAGAATTAAACAATACTAAACACAGATAAATATTTTTAAAAGTCACATTCATTAAGATAACTCTGCACAACCTGCATCTATTGATTTCAATCATCATGACATTAACTGCACATACATGAAACTACACAAAATACTGACTATAGGAACATACTTTATCCAAGACACTGGTCTTGCTAAAAAATTCAGACTATCCATGAACAATGGTTGGTATCTGTTTGCTTATGTAGATTCATACAAACAAAATCAAACAGGGGAGTGAAGATAGCACAAAATATATCACATCTGGTATGAAAAGAGCTTACAAAGGAACTCTGACGTTATAGCCTGACTGGAGGCTTACAAATTACTGTAATTCCAATACATAACTGCAAACAAGCATCGTAGAAAAGCAATGCAGCTGCAATTAATGACAATCTTTACAAAGATGCCTGACTGGAAGGTGTTTTGTAAACATTTAATATGCATTCATATTAGCAGTGTGTGTCTGCCCCAGCTCCAAAAAGTGTTTTAATTTGTACTTCTAATGTAAGATATGGTATGTGAGCAAATGGAAAAGTTTAAGTTCTAATTACTGTATTCAGAAAAATCATATTCCTGTTTCAGTTAATTTCCAAAGTAAAGGAAAGTATACATTAAGTACTGCATATACGTTTTAGTAACAACTTGTACATCTCTTACCAAGCTTGCTTAGTTACTAACATGTTTTTGATTTCTGGTAACTTTATATGCTCTCAACACAAAACCTTCCACTTGCCACTCAGAAAACTTCATCATTTACTCTCCGGTCCTTATATGTGCTGAAAAATAAAGATCTCTAAGACAGAGCAACAGAGAAGACTGGAACAAAGGACAGCAATGGAAGGAAAACTCAAGACTATATATATTCATATGTACAAAAACAATTACTCTATTCCAGCTTTCTGTTTAATCAACAGTACATACCATATTCACAAGTATGAACCTCTGCTTAACCACTTGAATCCTGTGACATATTTTTTAGTTTTCTTCTTGCTGTCTCCAAATTATTTTACTACAGCATAGAAGAGACTTTTTTTTATCAGAATGGGATAAATTCACCCTTAATAAATCCCTTCCTTTGTACACATTCTTCCTTAACATCCAGAGATAGAATGAATAAAGTAAAATGTAAGTCCCCAGGTTGAAGTGGTTAGTGGCAGTCTCAACTTGAAAAAAAAAAAAAAAAAACTACCAGTAGTGATTATGACTTCTGGAAAGAGACAAGGGCAAGCTTACTGGCTAAAGGACTGATGAAGCTCTCATTTGGGGTCTATAGTAAGTACCAGATCATCTCCCTCCAGCTTCATGTCCTTGGTGATTTCAATGGATGTGATCTCTCCATCGCACGGCGCCTGCACCACCATCTCCATTTTCATTGCTGACAGGACAACTAGTGGTGCACCCTTGGCTACATGATCACCCACCTTCACCTGAATGTCTATCACTGTGCCTGGCATTGGTGCACCCACCTGACCCTTCTTACCAGGAGTCACCTTTGGATGCACATGCAGCTCCTGTACAGGGAATACAATTGCTTGATCACTTGCCATCTCTTTTCAACATCTGCAACTTTGTTCTCTTCTATTACTTGGATTCCATATTAGTACTCAAAACTTTAATATGTACATGTATTTAAAACAAATGCTAAAAATGTGATAAAACACAAACTTTTTAAGCTTTTCAAGGACTTGTAATTTTGTGCTAATTTAATACAACTTCCAAATATACAAAATTATTTTATGTATTTTTTTTTTTGACAAATTTAATAAAAAGCAGTTTTCATTTCCTCAATTACAACAGGAAATTTGATAACCTGACAATGGTCTGAGGAGATTTAACCATACAGATACAATATATCGTAGATCTAACCTTGGCAGCTTCCTGATCTCGAACCATAACTGATCTTAGTTGCCCGTTAAGTTCAAAGAAAACCTCCCTCTCTCCATTAGCATTGAGGTCTTCAGCCATGGCCAAAGTCTTGATGTGCAGAGTCTTACCCTTCTCAATTTCAACTTCAAACTCCTCCCCAACCTGGAATATATCACAGTAAGACTTATGCACAAATGACTCTTAGCAGAGGTGCTACATCAGAGCCAAAAATCTGCTTACACTATCTATTTCACACTTAAGGGCATGACAATCACTTTCCTCCCCAAAACATCACATGGCATCATCTACAGGTAGAGAGACAAGTTTGTCTCAGTTTCAGTTATACTATAATAGCCTGCAGAGGAAAGTGAGAAGCAGAACAGGAGAAATAACAAGCTTTTGTTCCTAACTGTACCTGACTCAGTTAAACCATTCCAAAATGACTAAGAGACAATGTTTAACCACTCTGAAATATAATGGTAATGGTGGGGTGGGAGGGAATGGATAAGATGTGGAACTGTATTCTTGTCATTTTAATTCAGATTAAAATTACCACCTCTTGATCTTGCATGCTCAGCTATAACTAGAGATTAACACTATGTAACAGTGCTTATCATGAAGAAGCACAAAGGAATGGAGGTAGGGTCATTGTACAGTGTTTGCCATAACCTGCCGTGAGCAACAGGACACAAAATGCAAACGGATGAAAAATCTCTACCAAGTTTAGGTAAGAATATACTGGGAAATGGGGATGTGATAAAATGTAGAACTAGCCACCATTCCACTCAGCATGGACTATACCTTTGGTCCGGTGAGGAAGATGCGGGTGTCCAGTTTATCCACAGGGCCATATTTTGCTCGGAAGTGTAGGAAATCATTTGTCACCTGGTAGACAGAACAGTACAATTAGATGATGATGATGATGACATATAAACAAATATTTTGCAAACATAAATGTTATTTTATAAACATTCATCATGAACCTTTTTCCCATCTAAGGAAAGGGTTAGATAGGGGGAGGGGGGAAACAAAGAAAGAGAAAGAACAACTATCAACAACATGTGCAGTGAAATGGATCAGACACTCATTCACACACCATTCTAACCATGGAATCCTGACTCCACCTTACGGTTCTAACCACCTGCACATATTTTTATTACTGTTCTTTACATATGCACTTCACTTAAATCTGCCAAACCAGATAACATTATGAAATAGGTGCCAAACCCTTGTCATGTGCTCCTCTATACTAATTCATTCTACCAACCCTAGTCCCTTTCAGAGTCCTCACCTCAGCAACAGTAGAGAATTAAAGACTTTAAACTTGTGTTCCCCTCCCACTGTTCACCTTCTTATGTTTCTGATGCAACTTCCACATTCTTCCACCCTAACACCTGACCAGTTTATCATCACTGTCATCATCCTGACCCCTTTTCCCACCAGAGGAGACAGTAAAGTAAAATACAGAAAACAATAAAAGAGGATAGACCCCTTTTCCCACCAGAGGATGCAGTGAAGTAAAATACAGAAAACAATAAAAGAGGATATTTATTATCTCCACTAACACCCACCTGTGGATACATGGCCGTGCTAAGAACATCATAGTCTGTGATGCGAGATCCATGCTCCTCAATCAGATTTTCTTTCATAGCATCAAAGTCCATTGCAGCCATGGTGGAGCCTGGCCGTCCCTCTACCAGTGGCAGTCCCTTCAGCATCTGTCAAGAGTAGCAACATTTATCACACCACATCTCAAAATATTTACTCTCTTAAAATCACAACAAAAATGTTCACTGAGATATTTTCAAAATGAAATACAGCTGCCTTCCTACTTACAAACTATCAAATCTTTGCTCTTCAGAGATTTGAACTTTCTAAACCATTCACCATACTTTTTAAATGTAATCTACAAAATACTGTCAAAATTTTCCAATAAGATACTAAAGCTTTAATAGTTACATGAAGTAACTGGAACACTATTAATTGGTACATAATTATCTGGTCTCAAGTATTAGTAAATATTTACTTGTCAACTCTTCCAGTTAAGAAGCATCTCTTGGAACCATTTAAGTCTTTAAGTTGAGGAGCAAGCGCACAACAGTCTCACCTTTGTTCGGAGAGGCTCGGGGAAGCCCCCATATGGTTCGCCGAGGTAACCCTGCATGAACTCAATGACAGACTTGGGGAAACTGAGGTTCTCCGCATTCGCCTCCACCTCAGCGGCAGTGAGTTTGTTCTGCACCATGAACTGTGCAAGATCCCCCACTACTTTTGACGATGGAGTGACCTGCAGGGTGATGGTGTCAGGTTATAAAGCTGTGTATTCTAGGCAGTAACATCCAATCCCAAATTTCCCCTGTGAGGTGTAGGGTCCTGAGGCTAGGCTACCACAGACCAGTACATTTCAGAATATACAACCAGCTTTCTTCCCTTTGTGGTATGATTGAGAAAACTTCAGTAACCTTCTAGGGATCAAGCCTATGGAAGGCTGTGAATCTGAATGCAGTATTTTAACCACTACACCACCATCATTATCATCACCACAGTCCCATTTCCCATTAACTATAAAAAAAAAAAGTACTAAACACAGAACCAATAATTAAACTCCAACAATTATATTTAAACTTCCTTGCCACTCTTATATTTAGACCAGATCTTAAAATTACTTGTACAGTAAAACCTCGATATAACAGACTTCAATAGACCGGAATTCACTTTTATCGGAATCGAGGAGCTACCAGACTAAATTCCCATATACTGTACAGTAAAACCTCGATATAACGGACTTCAGTAGACCGGAATTCGCCTTTATCGGACTCGAGGAGCTACTGGACTAAACTCCAATATATCGGAAAAAGTCCGATATAGCCAGAAAGCAGTCCGGACTGCCTGACAACTTCAGCTATGTTCACCACAATAAGACAAGTAAAAAACATGTTTTTCAGTGCACAGTACAGTATTATTATACCATTTGATTAATGCAGTGAAGGTATAACACAGTACAATACTGCAATGGTGGTGAAAACCACTGATGCAATCCGGACTAATGTCTGATATATCGGGAAAAGTCCGGATTAGCAGGGGTAAGTCCGGATATCGCTTTATCGGAAAATCGCATATTTCGGACTGGCCTGAGCCCCAATTAGTCCGTTATAGTGAGGTCTTACTGTATTGGAAAAAGTCTGATAAAGCCAGAAGAAGTCCGGACTGCCTGACCACTTCAGCTATGTTCACCTCAATAAGGTAAATAAAAGACATGTTTATCAGTGTACAGTACAGTATTATTATATATATTATACCATTTGATTAATGTAATGAATTTATAACACAGTAAAGTACCACAATGGTAGTCAAAACAGTTTAAAAAGTGTTAATGCGATCCGGACTAATGTCTGATATATGGGAAAAAGTCCGGATTACCAGGGGGAAGTACGGATGTCGCTTTTGTCGGGCGTGTTTTTCGGAATGGTTTGGGCCCCAATTAGTTCGTTATAGTGAGGTCTTACTGTATATAAAACATGTTAAATAACGTATGATTAGCGAGAAAATACGGTGGTGATATAGAAGATGATAATGTACAGTCAAGGTCAAAAGTTAGCCTATTATTCCACTGTGTCTACTTCACACTTATGACACATCCATCACTTTCCTCCCTGATGCATCGTGTTCCAATCCTTTCCCACCTTAATAGCCAACAGAGGAAACTGAGATGGAGAAGAGGTAACATATTAAGCCAATTTTTCTTTACTGTACATTATTGAGAAGGAAAGCTGAAAAAAAAAAAATCAGAGAAGTATTATGGAAAGTTCCTCACATAATGCAACTCAGGGATGAATGAGGCTGGTCACTCTCATCTTAAATGTCAGGACCAACTTGCCTTGTCCCGGGTTCCTATGCTCCTCATGGGGCGACATAGGAGTGGATGATGGATGGATGGATGAAGACACAGTAGAGTGCAGCCTGATATACGGAAACACTGACCTTGATGAGATCTCCCAGCAGCATGTTAGCTTCTCTGTAAGCTTTCTTCACAGCCTCAAACTGGTCACCCAGCCCCAGGGAGAATGCCTGTAAAGCAATACAGTAATACCTCGATTATCTGATGTAATAGAGCCAAAGGCACGTCCGGGTAATGGCTCCATCCGGATAATGGACTTCTCCCCTGGCCCACCTTCATACATAACCTAACTTTGAAAGCCAGTGTAAAAAGCCACTATGGTACAGTACATCGTACAACACATGTTCCTGTTGTTTAACAATATTCTATCTGGTCAAGCAGACCTATAAACCACAGCCAAGCAGTTACCATGGTCAAGCTGACCCATCAACCACAGACAAGCAATCACCACTGGGTAAACTACACAGCTGGACAGGATGGCACCACTGGACTATTACCACCTGGCCGGGCGAAAATGTATGCACGACCATAATTTCCACTTGGACGCAAGTATTTTGTCCGGATGTTAAGAAAAAAATGCACGAATAATGGTTTCCACAGCATCCAAGTAATGAATTGACCAGGAAATGGCCGTCCAGATAATCGAGAAATTACTATAATGAAATAATATCTATCTCTCTATCTATCTATAATGAAATACACATTTGAGATACTCATACAAAAAATGAAGTGTAAATGATATGCTTCAAGTGTGATGTTATCCACTGCACATAGGAGGACTGCTTGGCCTTGGGGACTGCACTGGTCCATTCCCATAATCTGAATACTAAGTACAGATTGCAATTATTTTCCTAAAGCAATAGTCAACCGTATATGTCCAGTTATCCTCCTGATCTGAGTTCGATCCCACCTAGTGGTAGGTGGTGGCGACCGTCATCCAGTCACTTGATGTAGTGCTGCCTACTTCTTCCTTAGCCTTTATCATTCTTTTTCTGTGCCTGCCCTCCTTTCTTCCTATTTCTCCTATATTTCCTGTCACTTCTAACTGCTTTTCTTTCCTTTACAGGTGGTATTACATTGAGTGACAAGCCAAATGGTTTCCTGTAAGCCAAGAAACCATTTACAACGCTGGGTGGTAACCATATAACCAAACCATACGTGCTCCCTCCGTGTCAACAAGTGGGTTGGTGGAGGGTTAGTGCCCCTCCCCGTAAAAAAAAATAACTCAAAGTCAAATGGCCACCCCTTACGGGATTATGGTGTCTGGCAATAGATAGATAGAATAGTCAGATCAATCCTCCAATCTGACTTCACCTGTCTATCAACTGAGCTGAAATGGATTAGAGATCTTCATCAGGTTAGAAAAAAATGTTCTATAGTCAATGCCCACAAGTGGATACATGAAAAAATATACAGTACATGTAAAGCTACATACATAAACTTACAGAAAAACAGATTACAATGTTAGCAAATTTTTAAAACTAACTCGAGTATACCATCAGGAATCTTTAGTGTAATTTTTCCTACAAATGTAGATCTGACTACTAACAGTTCTCCCTTTAATGTATTATAGTTGAAATTTGCATTATGTACTTAGTCAGTATATAATAAACTTAATAAATACCACTCAAAAATTTTGGCCAATCTCACTGTTGGTGCTGAAAGTTATAATAACTGGGTGACAACACATAATTATTACCTGATGCACTTTTTGAATACTGATGATCACCACCAAAAAGACTGGCTAAAACAGTGCCTCACTGCATGTGACCAGCCAGTAGGAGCATTAGTGGATTTCATAGAACTACTGGTAATGTTGTCAATGGCTGTACCAAGCAGCTAAGTATAAACCCTTTATTTTGTCTGATGTGGCAGGTTTTAGAAAGCTTGTTTTATACATAATTCCCTTACATGCTGTAAAAAATAAATGGTGGATTCATATAATTCAGACTGAAACAATACTGTACTTCTTTAGCAATCCCTGCAGAAAGCAAACCTTATCTATAACTGAAATAATAAGCATTTGCTAAACATTATATACACGACATCAAATACTTCAAAGAAGAATGAAGTATACAAGTCTAGTATGTATGCAAATGAGGCCATGCTTCCCTGTTAGGAATCCCCATATTGGGGTTTGACATGGTACAGCTATTGTATTCTATGGACTGGAAGCTAAACTAAGTGCCAAAACCAACTAATTATTTCCCAACAGTTGCTTGAAGAGACCGAGAAAAAAGAAATTTGAGAGGTGCAACAAGATTCTTTCCTTCAATCCTCTTCTGTCTTTCTTTCCTTCATTGTTTCCTTGTCCTTCTGCCTATGGGTGACTGTACACTCCCTCTTCTGTCTTTTTTTCCTTCATTGTTTCCTCATCCTTCTGCCTGTGGGTGACTCTACACTGACTGACAAGCCAAATGATTTCCTGTACACCAGGTAACCATTTACTACGCTGGGTGGTAACCATATAACCAAATTTTGGCGCCTGGTGGTTTAGTGGGTAATTACGGCACTTCAATCAGATTGAGCTGGTGAAGGTATATATCCAAGGGATGGTTGTGGTTTATTGCTCATGTAATGTCCCTCAGGGATGAGTGAGGCTGGCCACTTTCATCTTAAATGTCAGGACCAACTTCTCTAGCCCCGGGCTCCTACGCTCCTCTGTGGGGCGACATAGGATTGGATGATGGATGGCAACAAGATTTGTAACAATGTGAGAGTCTCAGGTTGAACTCTGACTCTATGTACAGTCACTCAGTAGAAAGACCACTGAGTGGCTGTAATTGTGGCTGAATGCTCCCTGCCTGAGAGTGAAGACAGTGTGGCTATTTACCTGGCTTGTAGCCACATTTCCTTCCATGGTGAAAGGTCAATGGTGCCCACCCCATCTACTGCCTCAAATGTATACTGTATTTAAAAAGGTAATTAATATTTCTGCACAAGTAATAAGCATCAACAATACTATATCTACCTGAAACTGTAGGTTAGTATACTGGCCACCAGGGATTTCATTTTGGTAAACGTCAGCATTGCCAGACTTCATGGTGACAGCACACTCGAATGGAGCATACAGTGTGCGTGTCTGCTCCCAAAAGGCTGAGTACTGACTGATGTTGGCTAAGTTCATGCCAGTGTCCAGTGGGTGGCCCATGAGGCTAGCCACAACAGCACCCATAGACGGCTGTGAGGTCATGCCAGACATCGAATCGACCGCCACATCCACGGCATCAGCTCCAGTGTACCCACACTCCAGCATGGAAGCAACACCTAAGGACAAAGCAACAAACATACTACCAGTACTGTATAACTAACCTAATCTATGGACATATAAACTAACAGTATTATAACTAACCTAACCTACAATAAGGTGAGTTATTTTAATCTGTTACTGAATTCTACTGCAAGCTTCTTCCACTACAGCTTGCATAAATTATAGTTTCTACAATTACTTGATTTAATTTCTTAATGAGCTGCTTGCATCATGCACCATTATTCATACACACGATTACTGTGATATCTTACACTTTGATAAGTTTCACACAATGAGAGTTTGCCTACTGGTTCTACATACTGTATAACTACTTTTATAACTTCTAAGATTAAAGTTCTAAGTAAGGACAATCTACTTTCATGCTCCTTACAATGTTGCTTTTCTGCTCATGGAAGTTGTGAGTATGAGAATGGTACATACCTGCTCCTGAGGTATCATGTGTGTGGACATGGATGGGAACGTCAGGGTAGCGGTCTCTCAGGGCAGAAATGAGGATCTTAGCTGCTTGAGGCTTCAAGAGGCCTGCCATGTCCTGTATGAAGAAAATGTATTATTGTGTGCGTATCCCGAACGGGGTGGCCACAAACAAATCGCCTCCATGTCACTCTGTCCCCTGCCATTTCACTACCACGCTCCCAACTCACACCCCCCTCTCTCATATACCTCTCCACTCCATCCCTCCATCTCATCCTCGGCCTCCCCCTCCCTCTCGCCCCCTCCACCTCACTCACATACACTCTCCTCGTCAATCTTTCACTCTCCATCCTCTCCACATGCCCAAACCACCTTAACGTGTTTCTCCTAACGCTTCCCATCACGTCCTCAAGCACACCACAACGCTCCTTCACTTCCTCATTTGTTAGTCTGTCTCTCCATGTGACTCCACATGCTCCTCTCAAATAACTCATTTCCACTGCTCTCACTCTTGACTTCTGTCCTTCCAACAGGGTCCAAGCTTCACTTCCATATGTCAGAGTTGGTATCACAATACTGTCATGTAACAACTTTTTCACTTCCATGCTCACCTCCCTGTTTCTTATCACTGCTTTCAACGAACCAGCAACCTTCCTTCCCTGCTGTACCCTTTCGAGCACTTCACCCTCCAGACTACCATCATACTACACAACCTATAAAAATATACATGAAGATGCATGGAACTGTGGAGGAATAAGTAAGAGTCTCAGTGTCTCTTTGGCTTGTTTTTCCAGGACTGTGCCATATACTTCGCAATAATTACTGTATTTCTGTGACAGCAAGAATTTCCTTGTCCCACCAATAAGTGTTAGCAGGCTTAACACCTTTTACTGTAAATAAAGTCACATGCCACAATAATAGTGCAATTTTACTGTTACAATGAAGTGCCCACCTTGATGCACAGCACATGTGTTCCTGCTTTCACAAGCTGCTCAGCCAGGTCTAGATAATACTGCAGTGTGTACTTGGTTTTGCTCGGGTCACTCACATCACCAGAATACGAAATTGCTGCTTCCACCACTCCACCTGATAAGTACAAAATAAGAATTTTGGTTTTAACACATGACATATATTTCTCAGTATTATATAGTCTGTAACATGTAACTACTAAAACTATCTCACAGCTAACTTCTTGAAAGGAATAAGATAATTTCTCTTTACTCTGTTAACTTTGGCCCATATGAACACTACTGTACCAAATACATTAATGCTGTTTAGGCTATAAATAGTTTACATAAAATCTGTGATCCAACTGTACCTGCTTTGCCAACAGCATCAACTCCAAGTAGCAAGTTTGGTAGGTAGTTAAGAGAGTCAAATACTCTGAAGATATCCATTCCAGCTTTCACAGAAAGCTCACAGAACCTGGAATAAAGACAAAAGAATATGTTGTTGATGAATGCAATTCTTGTTTTCTTCTTATTTAGCATATCCAAAAATTGTCACTAACAAATGCAATCTATTACTCAAATTTCTCTGCACAGCTAACATGAATGCTGATTCACACAAACAACACAAGAAATAAGAGGCTTTAAACTAATTTCATAATCTTTTGAGTGTACAACTGTAATTCCTGTTTCTGAATTTTATACTTCCAAGCACAGTAATACTGAATTTTGCAAACACCAAATGAATATTACATATATTAAACACTTGGAGTACTTACCAGTACCAGGTATTTTAAGGTCCCTTTTTCTAGTTCTTTAAAATTTTAGCAATTCTTTACAGCAGTAATGAGAAAACTGGAAGCATCCATCTTTTACCTCAAGTTAACAAGTAACAAGAGTGTAGCAACTAAAGCCACTATGAAACTTCCTAAATGCAGTTTGATTTTGCCTTAACCTACAATCATCGTCATCATCCTAACCTTTTCTCCTATTTATGGATGAGATGACACAGGATCCAGAAACAGGGGAAGAGAAGCATACAAAAGTGCAAGAATGATAAACAACAGTACATATACCTACCAATTAGTCCTTTCATCTTAATTTGGACAAGATTTTTGTTCTTTTGCAGCCCATCTTACAAAGCTCAGTGGCAGAATATGACAATAATATGGCTCTACATCCTTTCCACAGCATTCCTTAACTGGCATAAAATACTCAAATTACTCTCTTATTATGATGCAATATTCATGATGAGGTGGCAGTTTCAGGCCAAGTTAGAGTAAAAATGGTATAGTCAACTTACTTATACACAGCATTATCTGGGTAGCTGGTATATCCCACACCATTAGCTCCTCTCAGCAGCATTTGGAAGGGGATGTTGGGGATCAATTTACGCATGGCCTGAAGGCGCTCCCAGGGGCACTCGTGGAGAAACCTGAGAGCCACATCAAAAGTGGCGCCTCCCCAGTTCTCCAACGAATACAGGTTGCTGAAGTTGTGTGACACGAAGGGCGAGATCTGTAATGTTGAGAATAATGCTTGAGTTTAACAATTTGGTAGAATACTAGTGGAGAAGGGAGAAAAAGTAAACAGATGGAGAGAACACTTTAATGAACTGTTGAACATAGAGAATGAAAGTAATGCAAGTATAAGTGGCTGGGGAATGGCAGGGAGAAGGAGGGTTGTGAGAAGAGAGGAAGAAATCACCAGGATGGAAGTGGTGGAAGCAATGAAGAAAGTTAAAATGAGGAAAGCCCCAGGAATTGATGGAGTGTGTGGTGAAATGCTGAAGCATGGGGGAGAGATTGTAATAGAATGGATGTGGAAGGTGTGCAGACTGGCGTGGAAGGTGTGCAGACTGGCGTGGGAGGAGGGTAGAGTCCCGAAGGATTGGAAGTCAGGTATAATTATTCCTCTGTACAAAGGAAAAGGGGAAAAAGCAGTGTGTGGTAATCATAGGGGCATTTGCTTTCTCAGTGTAATAGGAAAAATATATGGTAGGATACTTATTGACAGAGTTAGGGAAATTACTGAGGAATTAGTTGGAGAAGAACAAGGAGGTTTTAGGAAGGGAAGAGGTTGTGTAGACCAGATATTCATTCTTAGATCCTTAGTGGAAAAGTTTCTAGAGAAGGGCAAGAAGTTGTATGCAGCCTTCATGGATCTGGAGAAAGCATATGACAGGGTGGATAGACAAGGTTTGTGGAAGGTATTAAGAATATATGGAGTGGATGGGAAGTTGTTGAAGGCAGTGAAGAGTATGTATGAGGGTGCTAAGGCTGCAGTGCGTGTGGATGGCAAACTGAGTGAATCTTTCCATTTGAAGGTTGGATTGAAACAAGGATGTGTCATGTCTCCATGGTTGTTCAATCTGTATATGGATGGGGTTATAAAAGAGATACAAGGTCGGGCAGTGGATGTTGGAG
>JAGKTI010004177.1:36605-52117 GCA_018397915.1 Birgus latro
TTCAACCCTCTCACGCCTAACAATCTCCACCTGCTCTCCCCGACACACCGCACACATGAAATCAGCATTATCTCGCAGTCTACCTCTAATACCACTACATCTCTTGTGCACCCATCTATCACAAACACTGCACAAGATGGAATTACTTCCCACACCCATGTGGCAAACTGCACATGGCCACTCTCCCTCTCCTCTGATTGTACCGCCACCAACCCTAGATATCATCACTTTTGTTTTATCTGCATTTACCCTTAAGCCCTTGTACCCCATACCATCTCTCCACTTCTTAAATCTTTCCTCAGCCTCCCCTTCATTCTCAGCAATCAACACCAAATCATCAGCATACAACATCTCCCATGGGAGTCCATCTCTGAAGTCACGTGAGAGGGCTTCAAGCACCATGATAAACAACAAGGGACTCAAAACTGACCCCTGATGCACACCAACATTCACGGGAAACTCATCACTCAAAACTCCATTCACTCTTACCTGGGTGCGAGCACCCACGTACATGGCCATAACCACCCTAACCAGCCACTCTTCCAACCCCAGCTTTCTCACCACCTCTCTAGGGACTCTGTCAAAGGCCTTTTCCAAATCAACAAAAACAAAATACAATTAT
Source organism: Birgus latro (assembly GCA_018397915.1). Lineage (NCBI taxonomy): Eukaryota > Metazoa > Arthropoda > Malacostraca > Decapoda > Coenobitidae > Birgus > Birgus latro. Next base: position 37,228 of record JAGKTI010004177.1, read on the forward strand.
AAAAAAAAAAAGACACCATCAAAGTGAAGGGGTTAACACTCCCGGGCTTTTGTTCTGTGCTCATACTCAGCTGAATAAAATATAACGAGTTAGAACAGAATACTAGATTTGTTCAAAACCTGATAAGGATAATGGTGACAATACTAACACACTCTGATTCCTGCCATTCACTCACAGATAAGTAAAATCTGGTATCAGCAGGAATACAACACTGCAGAAGGAGGGATCATGTCTACACAAACTAATGCTCAACTCAAAACACTGGAGTAAGTGCACTGTACCTGAGAATTTAATCATGAGTGACAGGACAAAACCAAACATAAACAATCTTAGGTGACAAGATGCATGCAAGCACGCATATACACATGCATACACACATGCACACAGGCACATACACATGTGCATGCACACACATACACACACACACACACACACACACATAGACACACACACACACACACACACACACACACACACACATGATGGGTGGTTAAAAGGTGTAAAGAGATGTCAGAACTGAAAGAAACAAACAGCAGTGTGAAGAAAATTAAAAATCAGCAGACAAAGAGGCATCTTCAAAAGTGAAGTGGTGAAAAAAAAAGAAAAAAAAGAGGCAATTGTGAAGAACACAGTTGAAATGAATAGATGTGTTATTATCTTCAGAGTTGAGGAGAAAGAACAGGAATCAAAGCAGGCTAGGAAGAAGGAAGTGATGATCAAAATCAGTGAATTATTCACTAAGATAAATGAAGAAGGAAGAAAGTGGGAATGAGATATATAGGATGTAAGAAGAGTAGGCCTGTATAAAACAGAAGGACCTAACGTTAGGTCCATTCAGGTTAAATTTACGAATGAAAATGTGGCAAATGAAGTGTTGGGAGCAGCACATAGGCTGGACGATGGTGAAAATCTAAAAAAAGTAATGATAAGAAAAGATCTAAACTCCGATGAGAGAACCAAACTGAAAATACTGCTGGAAGAGGCGAAAAACAAAAATGAAGAAAGATTAGAGGGACAAAGAGAAGTGTTTTTTGGAGAGAGAAGGGCATGAAACTCAAAAAGTGGTATATAAAGAGAAAAGTACAAAATGATTCGGCAGGCCTAGGTAAAGTTAGAGCAAATAAGAAATGGATTAAGAAGACTCAGGCTCATAAGATTAAGGTGATGTATACAAATGTGGATAGACTAGTAATGAAGAAACTAGAACTTGAAGACTATATTATGGAAAAGAAGCTAGAAGTGGTATGTCTATCTGAAACCAAATTAGAGAGTGAATTCAATGCAAATGTGCTTGGTTGGAAAGATTATAATGTGTGGAGGAAAGACAGGGAAGGAAAGTATGGAGGAGGAGTGATGATTATGACTGGTTAATAGGTAAATGCAAAAAGGGTACATTTAGAAAATACATAAGTGGAAATAGTGGGAGTAAAATGAGTGGAGGAACATGGAGAAAAGTTAGATACAGTAGTGATGTACATGCCACCACAGACCAGAGTATGGAATAGTGATGAGCAGCCGTGGCTCAGTGGGTTACAGCGCTCCGCTCTTGCCGTAGGGTCGGAGGATCGAATCCACTCAAGGGTCATTGGTAGACATCACGAAGGGCATCCTGTCATAAAATGCTACACGCACCAATCCAAAAGTCCTCTATCCAGGGGTAACACCTTAGCCCTCCGGGGATACCAGGCGTAAAACTTTTTTTTTTTTTTTTTTGTAATGAACAGTTAATGAGTGAGTCTCAAGATATGCTAAGGAAGATAATTGGGTGGAAAAATTGATTGCTGCTTGTGGGTAATTTTAATTGTAGAGAGGTCGACTGGGAAGGAATTGATGCAGGGAACAATGTGGAAGCCTGAGAGTATACACTGATGGAGCTGATAATGGAAAATCTGTTAATACACTTGGTTAAAGAAAACACAAGAATTGGAGGAAAGGATACACCATCAAACTGGATATGATTTTTAGAAGAAACTGTAAAGATATACAGACATTACAGTATCACTGACCCCTGGGAAAGAGCGACCACCTGGTTATGGAGATGGAAGTATTGGGTGGGGACATGCCAGAAGGAGAAGAGACATATCCGCAATATAGATATAACTACAATAGAGCAGATTTGACTCCTTAAGACAATATTTCAGAAATATGGACAGGAATGAAATGTAGAGGGAGTTACAACCATGTTCCTAAAGTTGCTGCAAAAAAGGAAGACGGAAAGATTGGTTTAAAAAAAGATGTAGGGAGGCACTTGAAATTATGAATAGAGTGTGGGATAAAGTAAGAAAAGGATATACTGAAAAAGCTTGGAAAGAGTACAAAGATGTAAGAAATGAATATGTAAGAGGGAAGAACAAGAATACGAGAAGGATATCATTAACCCTTAAACCGCGGGGTTGTCGGAGGCGCACCGTGCCCATCCCACAGAGATATTCTTGCTCCGACTGACTTTTTAAAAATATTTGCCAAAAATCAGTTATTAGCCCTAGAATATTATAATTAAATACGCATATGGCACATACCTTCAGCTTTCTCCTGGGATGTTTTTTTTAGCACTCGTCGACTACCGTAGGACTTGTGGAGACTTCTGAAGTTGGGTAACTAAGTCTCCACTTTACACTTCCCGACTTCCCATAAAATGAATACCACTGCCAGATATCAACACTAGAAACACTATTCAATGATTTCCAAGTATTTTGGAATCCATACTCCCCCCCAAAAAAAAAACACTGTGAAAGCAATGCAAAATACGAGCGCGTACGAGCCTCCCACTCGCGCTAATTCGCCACTGGTATTCTGTCATTTCTTACTCATATACACATTCACACTTTATTATTTCTAGTACTTTATCACACTTATATATATCTACAGTCCTTTACCGCTTCCCACATAATGTTTAGTAGGGGCAGAGTCACAGGGCCTTTTATAATGGGTGCAAAAGGGGCAGAAATGGAGGGGCACAGCTGTGACGTGATTTCACCGTGAAGGACGAGAGAAAACTGAATGTACAATGCGTATTTCGGTAGCCAAGAGTTGAAAATGTCAGCTGCTAATGTATATGCTAAGAAATAAGGCGTAGGAAATCTAGACAATACATAATAAATTAGGTAGTTCCAGGTGAATATAAATATCACTCAGGCTTCTCCCTTCCTTTCTTATATACATTTAAATTACGAGAGTAGCTCATACGGCATAATTCACGGGAAAAAAAAGCAGGGGAAATTAGCGAACGAGTGCAGGATAGATGTTGCCAAGTGATAATTAGCCAATTCCAGGTGTATGGCACTATCAATTAGCTTATTTTTATATATATATATATTATTTTGTATAAGAATAGGGCATAGGGCTCATTTCAATGGATGAAAACAGAGGAAAAATCCGGGGAAGATTTACTTAGCGCAGAGCGGCTAAGCAGACGACACGAGAGGGTAATGGAGGGGAGGTAGGGAGGGGAGTCTAGAATGGGGGAAAATGGCTAAATTGTCAACAAAGGATGGGAGTACTGATGACATTAGCAGCTCTGACTATTGTTGGACATTGGCAGTGCTAATAGATGATACAAGTCACCACCTGAAAGCACGGGCGAATTAAAAAAAACAGAGTCACAGAAGTGACGCCCCGCGATATGATCCATTGCACCCGACCGTCACGAAAGTGACGACCTGCGGTTTAGGGGTTAACAATGGCAAGAAGGAACCTAAGCTGTTCTACATGTTTTTTAAGAGTAAAATGAGAACAAAGAACACCATAGTGAGACTGAGAGATGGTGATGTACTATATGAAAAAGAAGAGGAAATGTGAAACATAATGAATGATGAACTGCAGTCGGTATTTATAACAGAAGAGGAATCCCCAGAACCAGTAACAGAAATGCAACCCCTGTAATTGGAAACAACAGTAGTTCAGAGAAATGGGATACTTCAGTTGATGAAGGATACAGATGTGAGAAAGGCAATGGGACCAGATGAAGTAGCTGGTTAGATCTTGAAAGAATGTGCAGATCAGTTAGTGAGGCCTATCTATGATACTATAAGGCTTTCCATAGAAAGTGGGGAGCTACCTACTGAATGGAAACGAGCAAATATAGTTCATCCACCCATCATCCAATCCTACATTGCCCCATGAGGAGCGTAGGAGCCCGGGGCTAGGCAAGTTGGTCCTGACATTTAAGATGAGAGTGACCAGCCTCACTCATCCCTGAGTGGCATTACGTGAGCAATAAACCCCAACCATCCCTTGGATATAAACCTTCACCGGCTCAATCCGATTGGAGTGCCTTAATTACCCACTAAACCACCAGGGGCCATAATTTGGTTATATGGTTACCACCCAGCATAGTAAATGGTTTCCTGGTTTACAGAAAATCATTTGGCTTGTCACTCAGTGTAGAGTCACCCACAGGCAGAACGAAGAAGAAAGAATGAAGGAAAGAAAGACAGGAGGGAGTGTAAAGTCACCCGTAGGCAGAAGGACAAGGAAAAAATGAAGGAAAAAAAGACAGAAGATGATGGAAGGAAAGAGGGATGGAGGAGAGGAAATCCAGTTTATAAAAGTGGTGACAGGGAGAACTTGCTTAACCACAGACTGGTCTACCTCACTAGTATAGACTGCAAACTATGTGAAAATGTCATTAGAAAAAGAAGAATAAAATTCCTTGAAGGGCATATGGTAATAATGTCCATGCAATCTGGATTTAGAAAAGAGCCATCTTGTGTTAGGAACTTGAGCTTCTATAGCAGAGTGATAGACCTTGTTTAAGAAAGGGAAGGCTGAGCAGACTGTATTTACCTGGATTTAAAGAAGGCTTTTGATAGAGTGCCACACAGAAGATTATTATGGAAACTGAAAACCTATGGAGGTGTACATGGAAAATTGTTGAACTGGATGGAAAATTATTCGATAGGAAGACAAATGAGAACTGTAATAAGAGACAGGTTTTCCCAGTGGAAAAAGGTAACTTGTGGAGTGACCCAGGGTTTGGTGTTGGCTCCAATCATGTTCTTGATATAAATAAATGACATGCCTGAAGGGTTAAGTACTTACGTAAGCTTATTTGTTGATAATGCAAAAATTATGAAACATATTAAAGGAGTAAATTGTTGTAAGGAATTGCAAAAAGATCTAAGTAAACTCTACAAGGGGGATGAAATGTGGAAAATAGAATTCAACACTGATAAATCTCGTGTACTGGAAATGGTAGTCTGTGATAAGAGACCAGGGTATGTGTATAAGATTGGAGATGAAATAATGAGGAAGGCAAAAGAAAAAAAGGACTTGGTGTGACTATACAGGATAACCTATCACCGGAGAAAACATATAAACAGGATTACTGGAGAAGTCTTTGGGCTACTGACCAACATGAGAGTGGCATTTAATTATATGGATGAAGAGATGCTGAGAAAGTTAACAGTGACCATGTACACCAGGAAACCATTTACTATGCTGAGTGGTAACCATATAACCAAATTACTGCACCTGGCGGTTTAGTGGGCAATTAAGGTGCTCCAACTGGATTAAGCCTGTGTCAGTTCATATCCAAGGGGTGGTTCAGGTTTATTGCTCATGTAATGTCACTCAGGAATGAGTGAGGCTTGTCACTCTCATCTTAAATGTCAGGACCAACTTGCCTAGCCCCAGGCTCCTACGCTTCTCATGGGGCAATACAAGTTTAGATGATGGATGGATGGATGGATGGATAAGACCAAGACTGGAATATGTGGCAGTGATATGGTCACCACACTTGAAAAAACATATAGGTAAACTAGAAAGAATACAAAGGATAGCCACAAAATCGACACCAGGCTTGAGGGAGTAGTCACATGAGGTGAGATTAGGAAAGCTGAAATTGCCAACCCTGAGAGAGAGAGAAGAGAGAGGGGAGACTTGATTCCAATGTTTAGAGGAGTAAGAGAAGTAGAATGTGTGGACAGAGGGGACCTCTTTGCAGATGATGATGGAAGAAAAAGAGGACATGAATTCAAGCTGAAGAAGAATCGATGCCTCTGTGATGTAAAGAAATTTACCTTTCCAAACAGAACTATAGACAACTGGAATTATTTAGAGGGAGAGGTGCTGCTAGCAGAGGGCATGCATGTATTTAAATCTATATTGGATAATAAAAATTTGTAGAAAAAAGATGGGACAACACAAGCTTAGTTCAAATCCTGTATAATACAATTAGGTAAATAAACAAACACAAAACTTGTACCTGGTGGAGTTTCTGGGACAGCAGCATGAACCTCGGCAGGCTTGAGTCCTGTGGCAAGAGGAGTGAGAGGGCCATTCACCAACACATTACCCAGGTAGTTCAGCAGCTTCTGGGCTCGGTTTTGTGAGGGGTGGAAGCGGAAGAGCTGGGGGTTCTCGTCGATGAAGGTTGTGTCGATTGTCCCGTTGAGGAATTTCTGGTTCTCCAGCACATTCAGTAGGAAGGGAATGTTGGTCTGGAATGGGGGGGGGAAAAAAAAAATCATCACTGTCATCTAGTCATGACAGAGTAGTGAGTGGGAACTAATCGTAAGAGACACTGATGAATTCTATCTACCTATACTGCGTACCTAGGCTGCTTCCCCCAAGGAAAGGGAAGTAGCCGAGACAGGACAACACACTCCCAATTTACTTATCCACTCAAACACATTCATTCGCATCCTAGCCCCAAGGGAAGAAGGGACAGATCCTCACTGCACCACACTGCATAAGGGTCAACTGTGCAGTGCAATCAGTGACATATACAGCAGGGCCTGACAGCACAGCTGGTTTACCCCTGCCACATCATAATAGACCCATCCCCGTACCCTTATTCATGATATGAATTATAAATATAGTATCAGCTCAAGTTTATGGCAACAGTAACTTTATACTGTACCAGTATATGGGAATGGCATTTTTTTTTTTTTCCCATAAGCTCTCCTATGGTAACTGAACATCTAATCAATGACATGAAACCTTTCAGAGAAGAACATTCCAAAACACTTGCAGTTTACAAAGTACAAGTACTGTGAAGATGCTTAAAATACACACACTCACAGCATCACCTCAGAATCATAAAGTCAAAGGTTAAAGTCAGTTTGTTTCACCTGACAGAACTGGACCACTCCTAACCTGAGTGCTACATCATGGGTGCATGGAATCTGATAAGCTTTATTTGAAGTATGAATGAGTCTCCACAACTCCAAGTCAAATCAAACCTTGTGTCTCTACATTTTGCAGTCAACTGAACTGTAAAGGGTTAGGTACCTTTGCCAGGTTATATTAAATGCACTAAAATGAATTCCATGATCATTAAGTAGTACCAACCTTCACACCACGAATCCTAAATTCCCTGAGAGAACGATTCATCTTTGCAGCTGAAGCGTGTAGGTCTGATGCCCGTGAAATAACCTTCATAAGTAAGGAGTCATAGTATGGGGAGATAATGGCTCCAGCAAAGGCAGAAGCACCATCAAGACGGATCCCCATGCCTTCACCACTCCTGAAAACCTGTTTGGAAAAAGAAAAAAAAAATGTTAGCCATACTATCCTACATGAAAAAACAGATATGCTGTACCAAATGTCTATTTTTACCTTGTTTCTGTTAAAAACTTTTATACAAAATGTAGTTTACCAGTACCTAAGATTATGAATATTACATCACATTACTCTTTCTTTGGGAACACACAAGTCATTCATATCATTCATTCATCATCTAATCCACTGTTATCCCATGGGAAGTATAGAAGCCTGGGGCTAGGCAAGTTGGTCCTGACATTTAAGATGAGAGTGAACAGCCTCATTCATCCCTGAGTGGCATTATGTGAGCAATAAACCCCAACCACCCCTTGAATATAAACCAGCACCAGCTCAATCCAACTGGAGAGCCTTAATTGCCCACTAACCACCAGCCGCCCTAATTTGGTTATAATGTATGGTTACCACCCAATATAGTATATAAATGGTTTCCTGGTGCACAGGAAACCACTTGGCTAGTCATGCACTGTAGAGTCACCCATAGACAGAAGGAAGAGGAAATAATGAAGGAAAGGAAGACAGAAGAGGAAGGATGGAAAAGAAGGAAGGAAGGAAGGAAGGAAGGAAGGAAGGAAGGAAAGGGGAGGCATCCGAAAGCATAACTACATCAAGTGGAAATATCACAGACCACAATTTACCTCCAATCTTCCAGTGTCCGGCTGGAATCCCTTTGCTGGGTCTTCTGTGGTCACTCGACACTGTATGGCACAACCCTGGGCAGTGATCTTGTCTTGGCTCATGCCTAGCTCAGGTAGAGTCATGCCCTCAGCAATGCGAATCTGACTCTGTACCAGATCAATCCTATGGGAAAAATAACAGAGATACAGTTGGTTCTCATTTTAGAGTTGTTCCACTTAAAATATTAAAATTTGCTACATTATGAATCTGCTGATGAATTAATGCCTTTTGTTCAAGTCCCTAATGATTCATTATAAAGTTCTTTTGAAGTCCAAAATGAATCAGAAGCATGTCTCATTTGAGGAAATTTCAATTAATATGGCAACTTGCATGCACACACTGAAATATACCAGTGCATCGTAAGTCTTACAATACTGACTGCCAGCTGTTTAAGCCCTGATCTCTTTCTTTCAAACAAAAGCTGACAGATGATATACAAGTACCATGCTATCTGGAGGATGAGAAAAATGCAGCACTGTACAACTATAGTGATACATGAAGTACATTAAGCAGAGGATGAGGAGAGACAAAAAAAACAATCTCATATCTCTTATTACACATACTGTAATTATGCTGTTTAATGCATGACAGTTAAAGACTTCAAGAACAGCAATATGGAAGGTAAATTTAGAGCATGTCATGCTGTCCATAAGAAGAGTATAGACTAAAATCAAAAGAAACGAGAGAGCTGAGAAAAACTATTGCATATGGTATTACCCAGTGATCTCCTCTGTGACTGTGTGTTCCACTTGGAGTCTAGCATTGACCTCAATGAAATAGTAGTTTCCTTGGTTGTCCAAAAGGAACTCCACTGTGCCAGCATTCTCGTACCCAACGCCGCGACACAATTTGACTGCATCAGCTGCCATCGCTTCCCGTACCTACCAACAATATTTATAGTGAGGGACAAATGTTGACATACTATTCTCCTGTGTCAACTAACATTTATTGTATGTCTCATTTTCCTTCCTGACATGTCATCTGTGGGAAGACACACATACCATCTCTTTCCCAGCTTAGGGATAGTAGCCACTTGAGAAAAATGAGAGGCAGGGGAGGTGAAAATCTAAGGCTAACTTTTGTCCTCACCTGTGTCTGAAAATATGCTCAGCACTATTTGGAAAATATTTATTGGAAAAAAAAAAAAACTTCTGAACAGGTAAGTTGCACAAGTGTACAGAAAAATACTACTGTACTGTACTGTGTCCCACATTCTACCTCTAATACTATTTCATAAACTTACACACTAATACAGATCCTCATAGTTACTTTAGCTATGAATGTTCTCAAAGATCCTGGTACATCCAGCCACTGCAATGTGGCTTTTAAGCCATGTATACAACATGAAGAACTTGTGCTATATTCGTAGTGGCTTTCTCACAAAACACAGAAAATCCTCTCAAATAGCTTTCAGAAGATCATTTCAAGCAACCAGACAGAAGTGTGCCATTGTGCTTGTGATGCAAACCAAGGGTTATTTTCAAAACAACACTATGCTGCATATACATTCATATTTCACAAATTTCATTTACAGGTGTGCAGTATTCTTTGCTCATTATACCAGAAAAGCATAACAAAAAAGTATGAGTCACACTACTACATCATCATATACATCTACATTAGTTATCATCATCCTTAACTAATTCCCCTTACAATGAGCTGGGGTATAATCATGTACAGTAGTATAATTACATTACTTGATAAGGTACTGTATTTCAAAATGGCTTACAGTAGTTCAGATGCCCTAAATATATTAATATATTTTGTATCAAAATAAGCAAAGCAGAATGTGAAAACTCGCTGGCTTGAAGCTAACACACCTTTTTGTCGAGGTTTGGTGCGGGTGCCACTTCAACCAGTTTCTGGTGGCGACGCTGCACAGAACAGTCTCGCTCATACAGATGAACCACATTGCCTGCTTTGTCACCCAACACCTGAAGCTCAATGTGTCGGGGTCTCTCAATGAACTTCTCTATGAACATGGCACCGTTCCCAAATGCAGCCTCCGCCTCAGAGGAGGCTCGCTGGAAGCTCTCCTTGACATCCTGATGAACGACAGTGAAAGGTATACTAAAAACACTAAATTTACATCAAAATATCTCAGTAATATATAAACATTAGTGGAAAGTGATCAGTGGCCTTGAACAACATACAGGAATGAGGCTGATAGTAACTACGGTATCTTGTGCACTGGTTTAGTGCTCAGAATGTTCTTCTCAGAGTGACAGCTTTGTCAAATGCAAGGGTTCAATCCCAATGAGGAAATGTGGAGCTATTTTGATAATATAATGCCACTACAGTTGTCAAGTTGTGGGTTCCTCCACCTTGAAAGGGTGTAATAAGGAAGTGTCTGTTATTTTATACAGTTTTATAAAATATGCCAATACAATGCAAAACTAAAAGACGTAAGCTTGCATTTTGTGTAACTAAGCAGGGATGGCAAGACTGGGAGTTGGGCAATGCTACTAGGGCAAACCTTGCTGAAAACAAGGAATCTTGGCAACAATCTTATTGAGAGTTGAGAGACTATGAGTATGTACAATGAACTATATTCTTAAAAATTAAATTCCTAAATCTCCCCTTCCTCTTCACAGTACAGTACTTAGCTTTGGTACAGTACTGTAAATGGAAAATCATGAAAGACACTACTTCTAGGAGTGCACCCCTGAAACTGAACAATCTCCTACAGTGAGCACACAAACATACACAGAACATCGTAAACTCACATTCAGTTCCCTGACGACTCTCATTCCTCGGCCACCACCTCCATAAGCAGCCTTCAGCATCACCGGCAAACCATACTTGACACAGAAATCATATGCTTCCTCTTTTGTGGTAACGGGGTTATCCGTTCCTGGCACCACCTGCACACCTGAAGTATCAGTCCAGAGTTGTGATTAAGTGAAAATATACAAATTTCTTTACATGTACTTGGGAATTTCTGGCCAATGTAGCAAAATACCAGAGTCAATAATGGATCAATATTGTTCATGTCCATATGAACACTGGGCTAAAACAGCAGCAATACTGAAACTGCTTTTGCATCCAACAAAATTTAACTAAAATAAAATTTTAACTGCATATAAAACTTCCTCTTCCTTCTGCCTATGGGTGACTTTACAATCCCTCTTCTGTCTTTCTTTCCCCATCCTTCTGCCTATGGGTGACTTTACACCGAGTGACAAACCAAATGGATTCCTGTACACAAGGAAACCATTTACTATGCTGGGTGGTAACCATATAACCAAATTATGGTGCCTGGTGGTTTAGTGGGTAATTAAGGTGCTCCAATCAGATTAAGCCCGTGCAGGTTTAAGTCCAAGGGATGGGTGGGGTTTACTGCTCAGGTACTACCACTCAGGAATGAGTGAGGCTAGTCACTCTCATTTTAAATGCCAGGACCAACTTACCTAGCCCTGTGCTCCTACGCTCTTTGTGGGGTAGTATAGGATCAGATGATGGATGGATGAATGGAAAATTTCCTTGAGGAATTTTTACCATCCATCCATCATCTAATCCTGTGTTGCTCCATGAGAAGCTTAGAAGCCTGGGGATAGGCAAGTTGGTCCTGACATTCAAGATGAGAGTGACCAGCCTTATCCCTGAATGGTATTACAAGAGCAATAAACCCCAACCACCCCTTGGATACGAACCTGCACAAGCTCAATCTGACTGGAGCACCTTAAATACCCACTAAACCACCATGAACCATAATTTCGTTATATGGTTGCCACCCAGCATAGTTAATGGCTTCCTGAGTTACAGGAAACCATTTGGCTTATCACTCCATGTAGAGGCCAAAAGACAGCACTACACTGAATGGATGATGGGTGCCCCCACTACCAATAACAACTCAAGTTTTGTCATACCTGAACACATGCAAAGTACAGCAGAACAAAAAATTATATAATTTTTTGCTGTTTACTGAGGATTTCCAATTTACTGGGGTGAGTTCAGAGTTATCATATTACAGTTAAACTACAACAAACAAAAATACTAGGTATGTGTAATAAGGTTCAAATCCATAATAATAAAGAACTACTCAATAAGTAGCAGCTACAACATGGAATAAATTCCTAAGCCGTCATTGCCAACAAGTGAAACTCCAGCTTCAGAACCAAAAGAATAACCCATTCATTGTTTTTAATAGATATACATAGCAGTCAGCTTAGTGGTATCCACATTATCATCAGTTGCAAATGAGTACTGTTTTTCTACCACTTTCTAATACATTAGCATGCCTGGTTAGTGTTAACTGTCCTTCCAGGATGTTCTACCATGCCATCACTTGCTGAGTGCATAATCTGAAATCCTGTTTGGCTAAAGCACCACAAAATTGGGAGGCAGAGGTTTAAAGGTCATAACAATGAAGACCCTCTCACTCATACTTTGTTAATGTTTGCTACTCACTTCATCTGTTCAAGCATTATTACAACAAAACTTATTGAAACTTAATGCAATAAAGACAGACCTTTCCAAATTAGTAAATGGGTTCAGTACAGTACTCAAGGACTAAACCTAACCTAATTCTTACCAGCTTTGATGGCAGTTTGACGAGCAGCTACCTTGTCCCCCATCTTCTGCACTACTTCCGGTGATGGACCGATAAACCTCAAGTTGGCATCTATACACGCCTGGGCAAAGTCTGCACGCTCGGAAAGGAAGCCATAGCCTGGGTGAATTGCATCGACATCATTTTCCTGCAAAACAAAAGAGTTCAGTATTAGTAAGGTTTGTACAATAAGTCCAAGAATAAATATCTCTTCTTTTTTTTCCCCTACATCCACAACAACTTACCAAAAACTTATCACCACTGCTGCCCATGAAGCTGATTTGCCCATTCCCCTCAATTTCCAATAGTTGTCCAATGGAAATGGCTGTGATATTTTGGTACACAACCCTGACTTGTAATAAGGAATGCCTGTATTGAAATTACAAGGTAACTATTAAACTAAGAAAAATATCCCTTTGAGTAAGGTCTCCTACTTTAAATATTCTATCCTAGCCCCGGGCTCCTACACTCCTCATGGAGCAACGTAGGATTGGATGATGATGATGATGATAATGTACTATGGTGTCTAAGACTAGAGTCAACACTTCAAAGGGAGGGTAATATGCTCGCACTTAAGTGTTTAATAGTCAATCACTGGTATAATACGCTGTTTTAAACAATAAAACATTCTATTATACAAGTGTTAACACTCAAACATTAATGATTCACTCTAAGCTGAATGAAATAATCTGGTATTAGCTGGAATAATACTCTAAAGCTGTCCCCAACATGAGAGGGCTAATGGTGACAGTAATAACACTTTCAGACTTCTATACTAATTCTGTTGTATCTGATGTGAGCTGGAACAGAGAATATGAGTCAAGTATCACATAATTACACTGTACACTTTGAGCTCCTCACCTTTGCTACTCTGATAATTTCTGGTATACAGAGGTAGGCATCCACCGGTGGAAGGCCTTTCCCTATGAGGTATGATTCATCTGCCTTCTGTCTGTGCATGTGCATTTTGTCTTGCTGGCTGTACACTGCAACTGACCGTATACCCAGTTCTGTGCATGCTCTAAACACACGGATTGCAATTTCACCTGCAAAATACAGTCCAAAATGATTAAACACATTCCTAAAGTCAGTAATAAAATATACTTTATCTTCAGTTAAATAATACTCTACCATAAAGTATTTGCATACTTAGCTACAAATGATTTCACCATTGTGCAGTAAGCCCTCATTATAAGCTATCCTTTTCAATATCCTTTTTTCAGCCTAATCTACAGTATATTAAAAAAAGACTGCCCATCAAAGTTCCATTGCAACCTATAAAGCTGATTTACTAGTTTCCCTGGTGCTGGAGGCAGACACCTTCATGTGGTGGCATCAATACAAGAATGGTTTAACTGTCTGGTTATACAGAGGTCCTTCATGTACTTTCTATCTCCCCGAAGAAGGATGGTGAGCTGCAGGGTGAGAGGTAACTTCCATAGGTAGTCACTGAGTTCACACATCAGAATGAGCCCGGGGTTGCAACTACTACTACTACCGATTTCCCCAAACTGACATTACCAGCTGTATGAAGAAAGCTGTGATACAGTAATCTCCTAATTATCCATTTTAATTCAGCCTAGCCATGTAATACTGTATATGTATTTTTTCAGTATAACTCCAAACAGTTTTCATGATAAACAATATTTTAAAATGAAATACAGTACAGTATACAGCCAAAGTACACAGTATAAGCCAAACTGTAGAACTGTAAAAGCTTCTCTTTATTATTCCTATGTGGTTAGTTGCACACTGTTGGTTAATACCGTAAAAAGCAGATATCAGTAATGTTTTAGTTCTGCCAAAACTCTGCTTGTCGGATAATGCCGCTGGTTGGTTAATGTGGTGTTAGCTAATCAGGATATTACTGTATTGTATTTTGTAACACATTCCTGTACAGTCAAACAAGAAGTGCTACACTTTATAACAAAAGTTCTCAGGCAACATATTATACTGGAAGCTTGGACCCTGTTGGAAGGACAGAAGTCAAGAGTGAGAGCAGTGGAAATGAGTTATTTGAGAGGAGAATGTGGAGTCACATGGAGAGACAGACTAACAAATGAGGAAGTGAAGGAGCGTTGTGGTGTGGTTGAGGATGTGATGGGAAGCGTTAGGAGAAACACGTTAAGGTGGTTTGGGCATGTGGAGAGGATGGAG
>JAGKTI010004178.1:8854-28705 GCA_018397915.1 Birgus latro
CCATGTCCTCTTGTTGCTCTCTTATCCCATAAAAACAGATCTTCTCTATCAATTTTATCTACTCCCATCATGGTCCTGAACACTGCAATCATGTCACCCCTCTCTCTCCTTTCCTCTAAGGATGGCAAATCCAGCCTTTCTAGCCTCTCACTATATGACAGATCTGCCAGACTGGGGACCATCTTGGTTGCTGTTCTTTGTATTCTCTCAGTCTTGTTTATATCTTTCTTTTTGTGTGGGGACCACACTACTGCTGCATATTCTAACCTGGGGCGGATCATGGCCACTATCAGTTTTTTCATCATCTCTTCATTCATGTAATGAAATGCCACTCTTATATTGGTCAAGAGTTTATATGTCTCTCTAACTATCTTGTTGATGTGTTTTTCAGGTGACAAACTATCCTCGACCAGCACTCCTAAATCTTTCTCTTCTCTTGTTTTTGTGATTGGTTCATTACCCATCATATAATTCAGGGATGGTCTCTTGGTGCTTTTACCCATTTCCAAAATTTTACATTTTTTTCCGTTGAATTTCATTTCCCACATCCGGCTCCAGTCATGTATCCTATCCACATCCTCCTGCAGCATTTTACAGTCCCCTTCAACCTCTACCTTCCTCAAGATCTTTGCATCATCAGCAAACAGACTTGCATAACTGTTCACTCCATCTATCATATCATTTACGTAAATCAGGAACATTACTGGCGCCAACACCGAGCCCTGTGGGACACCACTTGTTACTTCTCTCCATCCAGACATCCTGTCCTTTATTACTGTCCTCATTTGTCTGTCTCTCAAAAAGTCTCTCATCCATTCCAGGAGGTTACCCTTCAGTCCTCCTATATGCTCTAATTTCCACATTAGTCTCTTATGGGGTACCTTGTCAAAGGCCTTCTCCAAATCTAAATATACACAATCCACCCAACCGTCTCTCTCCTGTAGCACATCAATCGCTCTTGAGTAAAAGCTCAACAAGTTGGAAACACATGACCTTCCACTTCTAAATCCAAGTTGACTTTCAGTCAAAATATTAATCTCTTCCAGATATTTTATCCACCTATCTTTCAGAATCTTCTCGCACAATTTTGCAACCATGCTGGTTAGGGACAACACTGGTCTATAGTTCAGGTGCTCTTCCTTGTTTCCTCCATTGTAAATTGGTACCACATTTGCTCTCTTCCATTCCTGAGGCACTTTCCCTTCTTCCAGCGAACACACAATTAAACTGTGAATCTTATCTGCCAGTTGGTCTCTGCATCCCTTCAGTACCCAATTTGAAATTCCATCTGGTCCTGGGGCTTTCCTTATATCTTGAGTTTCCAGTAATTTGTACACTTCCTGCACTTCCACTTTTATATCTTTTATCACCACATTCCTAGTCACTCCCTCCCTCTCCACAAACTCCCCTTCATTAATAAAAACTGACTGGAAACGTTTGTTCATTATTTCAGCTTGTATTGCCACATCATTGTAGACCTCTGCTTCTACTTTCAGTTTGGTGATTCCTTCCTTTTGTTTCAATTTGCCATTAACAAATCTATAAAACAATTTGGGTTCATCCTTACATTTGTCGATTATACCTTTTTCAAAGTTCCTTTCTTCTTCTCTACGAATTATTGTATATTCATTTCTAGTTCTTTTATATTCTTCCTTTGTTCTGTTATTACCTCTCTTTCTCCATTTGTTCCACGCCATGTCCCTCTCTTTTTTCACTATCATACACCTTCTATTAAACCACTCCTTCTTCCTGTATTCTTTCCCACTTACTCTTGGAACATATTTTTCCACTCCTGAATTATAGAGGTCTAGAAAGATATCCCACTTCCTCTGAATCTCTCTTGTTTCTCTGAATTTTCTCCAATCTGCATTTTCAAAAAATTTTCTCAATTCTATAAAGTTTGCTTTCCCAAATTTGTATCTTCCCTGCCTATGGAGCTCATCTCTTGGCACCACATTCCCTATCATCATCTCGAACTCAATGACCACGTGATCACTTTTTCCTATAGGACACACATATTTAAAGGATTCAATTATGTCAGGTTCTTTGGTTAGCAGTAAATCTAATCTTGCTGGGGTGTCATCACCTCGGAATCATGTCTCTTCTTTGACCCACTGTGTCATTACATTATTCATCACAATGTTTAACAATATAGTGCCCCAAGAATCTTCGTCACCTCCTGAGTCCCATTCCTCCCAGTTCACCTCTTTACAATTAAAATCACCCATTAGAATTATATTGCTGCTTTTCTCAATCACTTTCTGTAGATAACTAACCATGTCTGACAACATCTCCTGGTATTCATCATCAATCCATGTTCTTGTCTTAGGTGGAACATATACTACTGCTATATCTCTCTTACAGTTCTCTCCAGTTTCTAATTTCATGTTTATCACTTCAGCCCTACCCTCTCCCATTTCCACAGAATCTACATTTAAGTTGTTCTTCACTGCTATCATCACTCCTCCTCCCATTTTATCTTTTCTGTCTCTTCTCCACAATTTGTATTTGCCATCTCCCATATGGATATCAATATTCTCCCTTAACTTGGTCTCTACAAAGCACATAACATCAGGTTCTTGTACCCTCAAGAAATCGTTGATTTCTAACATTGCCGATATTAATCCATCAACATTAGTGTAAGCCACTTTCAAACTTTTTTCGTTATTACTTATACCATCTTTTCTCCTCCTCTCTGTCGGTACCATTTCCTCAATTTCTGGTCCACAACTCTCCAATAAAACACTGTCTTCTCCTTCTCCGTTCTCTGCTTGTTTTTTGCCTTAGCTTCCTTTACTAACTCCTTTATTTTAGCTCTTTCTTCCTCATCTGAGTCTCTCCTTAACCAGACATTTTCGAACCCCTCTTTGTCTGCCAATTTCCATGTCCTATTCATGATTTTATTTACTATTATCTGGGACTTAAACTTCACCTTCAATGGCCTCGCCCCTCCTTCCTCATACTTACCTAACCTAAACACTTCTTCAATCTCTTCTTGGGCTTCATTGTTACTCTCCATGACTACTGATATTATTTCTTTAACTTTACTCAATTCTTCTCTCTCTCTTTCAGATCTTATCGTGATACGCTTTTCTTTTACCCCTAAAATAATTACACATTTTTTCTTGTCTGCTACATCCCTGACTAAAGATTCTCTACTTTTCAGTACCCTAACCACTTCCTTTTCCACCTTTTCCTTGCTTTGTTGTTCTATAATCTCTTTCAAATTTACATTCCCTTCCTCCTGAATTTTCTTCCACCCCTTTTGTTGGTCCTTGATTTCCTTAATATGTTCATCTTGCATCCTTGATTTTGAATCATACTCATCTAACTTACTTTTCATTCTGTCTCTTCTTCCAACCTCTTGAGCTGTTCTATTTAATTTGTGGCAGATTCATTACTCACTTTTAATTCCGTAACTTCTCTTTCTTGTTCCACACTGTGTGTTTAAACTTTCTCCAGCTTGTTCTGTAAAACATTTATCTCTCTCTCCTGTTGTAAGGTCCTCTCCTGCAGCTCTCTAATTACTACCCATACCTTCTTCAATTCCTGGACATTCCTCTCCGCCATTTTTTCTACTCCTGCTACTCTTGTTTGATTCAGTTTGGTACTTCCATTTTTCGCATCTTCGTCGGAGAAGTCCACAAATTCCCTTTCGCCAGACATAAACAAACCGCCGTCGCTTTCCGCCATGATACAACCATATGGAAACTTTTCTATTCTACTGTGTCTTGCTCTCTTTATCCAGAAACACGCCTTTTTTTAAACTAATGTCCGACGGGACCACCACTCACGCACTCATTTACATAATCACAATAGGCTGGTTTCCTTTCGCCACTGATTCAGCGATTATTTTCCTGCGATCCAGGAAGACGTCTGTCCACGTGCTAACAGGTGAATTGTCCAGTGTGGGGGGGGAAGGGGGGGTTAGGTAGGGCCAGGCAGTATCCCCCCTTGACTGAAGGTAGTGTGTGTGTGTGTGTGTGTTCTTACATAATTGTTCTTACCTAATTGTATCTTTACAGGAATGAGTCGTGTATGTGTGTATGTGTGTATTTACCTATTTGTAGTAGTACAGGAACTGAGCAAAGCTCATGTTGTTCTGTCTCCATATCTACATTTACCTGGTCTAGTTTTAACCCGCCAAGTCCCACCGACGTACGATGCACGTCACTACTTTTTTCCGCTGACAGACCCAACGACGTTCATCATATGTCACTCAATTGCAAGGCCCATTGTGTGCACATTTTTCAACATTCGCAGGTGACTTTAGGTAGGCATATGTGGGAGACCTTCCTCTACCTTCTGTCAAGGGGGGATACTGCCTGGCCCCACCTAACCCCCCCTTCCCCCCCACACTGGGCAATTCACCTGTTAGCACTAACCTGGCCAGTAAAGGTATGTTGCCCCACAGTCTCTCCAATGATGAAATTCATGGTGAAAGTGATTCCTGAGGTGGAGGACAAAGAAACAAAGAAGCTAGAGGCAGAAACAACAGAAGTGATGAGGTGGTAATGTTGTAAAGTAAGGTGCCATATAATGGGGTTTTGAGTGAGTGAACAATGGTTATAAATGCCTATATTATTGTGTGAAAACCAATATAGACTTGTACAACACATAAATTTGTACCAAATAAACGATATAAATACGTAATTTAAAGTGGCTTGAATTAGTTAACCCTTTCATACTTTGTTTTCTTTAGCCAGGTACCCTGAAAAAGAAGGAAAACGTAAGGTTGAGTGACACCTGTATCAACATTTCTAACCCCAAAATCGCAATTTCTCTATGAATTTTCTATGTTTCTCACCAAAAGCGAAGGTTTCGGCCAAAAAAAAAAAAAGGCGAAAATCGGTCGGGATCTGGGGGTATGCTGAGTAAAAAAGCGGTCGGGACTGAACGGGTTAAACACATGAAAGTTTTTTGCTTGTACCACCTCATTGTCCAGGCTATTCCACAGGTCTATGCATCTATAAGGAAAACTATATTTATTGATATCCTTCAAGCAGCTTGGCTTCTTCAGTTTCATTCCATGTCCTCTTGTTGCTCTCGTATTCAATACAAACAAATCTTCTGTCAATTTTATCTACTCCCATCATCACCCTGAACACTGCAATCATGTCACCCCTCTTTCTCCTTTCCTCTAAGGAAGGCAAATCCAGCTCTTCAAGCCTCTCTCTGAATGACAGATCTGCCAGGCTGGGGACCATCTTGGTTGCTGTTCTTTGTATTCTCTCAATCTTGTTTATATCTTTCGTTTTGTGTGGGGACCACACTACTGCTGCATATTCTAATCTGGGGTGGATCATGGCCACTATCAATTTTTTCATCATATCCTCATCCATGTAATGAAATGCTACTCTTAAGTTGGTCAAGAACTTATACGTCTCACTAACTATCTTGTTAATGTGTTTTTCAGGTGACAAACTATCGTGGACCAGCACTCCCAAATCTTTCTCTTCTCTCGCTTTTGTGATTGGTTCAATACCCATCAAATAATTCAGTGATGGCCTCTTAGTACTGTTTCCCAATTCCAATATTTTACATTTTTTTGCATTGAATTTCATTTCCCACATCCGGCCCCAATCACATATCCAATCCAGATCCTCCTGCAGCATTTTACAGTCTTCCTCAACTTCTACTTTCCTCAAGATCTTTGCATCATCAGCAAACAGACATGCATAACTGTTCATTCCATCTACCTTATCATTTACATAAATCAGGAACATTACTTGTACTAACACTGAGCCCTGTGGGACTCCACTTGTTACTTCCCTCCATTCAGACATCCCGTCCTTCATTACTGTCCTCATTTGTCTCTCTCTCAAAAAGTTTCCCATCCAATCCAGGAGGTTTCTCTTCAGTCCTCCTATGTGCTCCAATTTCCACAACAGACGCTTATGGAGTACCTTGTCTAAGGCCTTCTCCAAATTCAAATACACACACTCAACCCAATCGTCTTTCTCCTGTAGCACATCAATCGCTCTTGAGTAAAACCTCAACAAGTTGGAAACACATGACCTTCCACTTCTGAATACAAACTGACTTTCAGCCAAAATGTTCATCCCTTCCAGATATTTTATCAATCTATCTTTCAGGATTCTCTTGCACAATTTTGCGACGATGCTGGTCAGGGACACTGGTCTATAATTCAGGGTTTCTTCCTTGTTTCCCCCCTTATAAATTGGTACCACATTTGCCCTCTTCTCTTCCTGAGGCACTTTCCCCTCTTCCAGAGAACACACAATTAAACTGTGAATCTTATCCGCCACTTTTTCTCTGCTTTCCTTCAGTACCCACTTAGCGATTCCATCTGGTCCTGGGGCTTTCCTATCTTGCTTTTCCAGTAATTTATACACTTCCTGTACATCCACTTTTATATCTTTTATCACTACATTTCTAGTCACTCCCTGCCCCTCTACAAAATCCCTTTCTTTACTGAAAACAGATTTCAAACATTTGTTATTTCAGCTTGCATTCAAGCATCTATATAGACCTCTCCTTCTACTTTCAGTCTGGTGATTCCTTCCTTCCTTTTGTTTCAATTTGCCATTGACAAATCTATAAAACAATTTGGGTTCTTCCTTACATTTGTCAATTATACCTTTTTCAAAGTTCCTTTCTTCCTCTTTATGTATTCTTGTATATTCATTTCTAATTCTTTGATATTCTTCCTTTGTTCTGTT
Organism: Birgus latro; assembly: GCA_018397915.1. Classification (NCBI taxonomy): domain Eukaryota; kingdom Metazoa; phylum Arthropoda; class Malacostraca; order Decapoda; family Coenobitidae; genus Birgus; species Birgus latro. The sequence goes on from JAGKTI010004178.1 coordinate 15,538, forward strand.
ATTACCTCTCTTTCTCCAGTTGTTCCATGCCATGTCTCTATTTTTTTGCTATCATACACCTTCTATTAACCCGTCGAGTCCCATCGACGTACGATGTACGTCGCTACTTTTTTCCGTGGGCAGACCCAACGACGTACATCGTACGTCACGCAATTGCAAGGCCCATTATGTGCACATTTTTCAACATTCGCAGGTGATTTTTGGTAGGCATATGTGGGAGACCTTCCTCTACCTGCTGTCAAGCAGGGATGCTGCCTGGCCCCTCTTAACCCCCCCTTCCCCCCCTTCCCCTCACACTGGGCAATTCACCTGTTAGCAGCAACCTAGCCAGTAAAGGTATGTTGCCCCACGGTCTCTCTAATGACAAAATTCACGGTGAAAGTGATTCCTGAGGTGGAGGACAGAAACAAAGAAGCTAGAGGTAGAAACAAACAGAAGTGATGAGGTGGTAATGTCATAAAGGAAGGTGCCATATACTGGGGTTTTGGGTAAGTGAACATTGCTTATAAACGCCTCTATTATTGTGTAAAAACCATTATAGACTTTTACTACACATATATTCGTACCAAATAAATGAAATAAATACGTAATTTAAAGTGGCTTGAATTAGCCAACCCTTCCATAGTTCGTTTTCTTAGCCAAGTACCTTGAAAAAGAAGGAAAATGTAAGGCTGAGTGACACCTGTATCAACATTTTTTTACCTCAGGATCGCGATTTCACTATGAATTTTTGATGCTTCTCACCAAAAGCGAAGGTTTCAGCCAAAAAACAAAAAGTCGAAAATCGGTCGGGATCTGGGGGTAGGCTGGGTAAAAAACCGGTCGGGACTCGGCGGGTTAAACCACTCTGGTTTCCTGTTTTCTTTCCCACTTACTCTTGGAACATATTTTTCCACTGCCAAATTATAGAGGTCTTGAAAGATATCCCACATCATCTGTATCTCTCTTGTTTCTCTTAATTTTCTCCAATCCGTATTTTAGAAAAATTTTCTCATTCCTTTAAAGTTTGCTTTCCCAAAGTTGTATCTTCCCTGCCTATAAAGCTCGTCTCTTGGCACCACGTTCCCTCAATGTGTGTGTGCACACTGTGCACACGTGTGCACTCACACAAAAATTATTCAGTACTCTTACAGCAGGTATCATTTTGCAACATGGATGAAGCATTATGACATATGGAACATCCTGTAACTGTAAGTGCAAATATTATCTTTGGCAATTATTAAACTCAAAATTGCAAAAAGATTCACTTACTGGTTGGTATATGTATTGAGGCACCACATTTATAGACTCATGTGTGTCTGCGGAAGTTGCTCATTTTCACAACCATCATATTCAATGGTGGCGATACTTTTTAGGGAGGGTGCACATGTGCATGTGTGTACATGTGCATGTATGTGCATCTACATGTGTGTGTGTGTGTGTGTGTGTGTGTGTGTGTGTGTGTGTGTGTGTAACTCACCAGGTCGGTCAAGATTACTTAATGGTCGTGATCGTCAGCTTTTACCCTCCCAGAAGGGAGCTGAGAGCTCATATAGTCCAATCAAGGGGCAAGGCTGTGACCTTCACACACACACACACCCATCCCCTTGCTCAAGGAGGACAGTAACCACCCACTTCGTCAGTGAAACTTTTTGCAACCCGAGAGAGGCACGAACTCCCGTCTACCAGATGGCAAGCGAGAACATTACCACTGCGCCAGCGTGTATGTGTATGTGTGTGTGTGTTCTTACCTAACTGTATCTTTACAGGAATAAGTCAAGCTCGTACTGTCCCATGTCTTAAACCATTTCTGTGTGTGTGTGTGTGTGTGTGTGTGTGTGTATTTATCTATTTGTATTTACCTATTTGTAGTATACAGGAATTGAGCTAAGCTCGTGTTGTCCTGTCTCCATATCTACATTCATCTAATCTAGTTTTAAATACATGAATGTTTTTCGCCTGCACTACCTCTTCGTCCAAGTCATTCCAAATACTTATGCTTCTGTTCGGGAAACTGAACCTTTTGAGATCATTAAGACACCTACTATTCTTCAACTTGAAGCCATGACCTCTTGTTCTTCCATCGTCCAACACAAAAAGATCCTCTCTCTCCACCCTTTCCAATTCTCTTACATTTCTAAATATTGTGATCAAGTCACCTCTTTCCCTACTCTCGCGCAGTGTTGGTAACTTCAGTTTTTCTAATCTCTCCTCGCAGGCGAGTTCCCTTAAACGTGGTATCATCCTCGTTGCCATCCGTTGAACCCTCTCTAGTTTATCAATATGCTTCTTCAAATGAGGTGACCATACCACCGCCGCATACTCTAGTCTTAGTCTTATCATGGTCACTATCAACTCCCTCAACATTTCCTCATCCATATAATTAAAAGCCACTCTCATGTTAGTCAATAATCTATAAGTTCCCCCAATCATTTTGTTTATATGCTTTTCTGGTGACAAGTCATCCCAAATAATCACTCCCAAGTCTTTCTCATCCTGTCTTTTACTAATTACCTCATTGCCCATTTTATATGTTCAGTGTGGTCTTCTTTCACTTATTCCCATTTCTAATACATGACACTTCTTGGCATTAAAGTCCATTTTCCAAGTCTGGCTCCAGCTGTGGAGTTTGTCCAAGTCCTCCTGCAGTTCTTTACAACTATCAATACATTTAATATGTTTCATAATTTTAGCATCATCTGCAAATATACTCATGTAACTATTCAAACCCTCTGGCAAATCAATTACATATATCAGAAAAATTATTGGGGCCAAGACAGAGCCCTGGGGTACTCCACTAGTCACATTTCTCCACTGTGAAACCTTGTCTCTTATTACTGTTCTCATCTGCCTTCCTATCAAATAATCTCCCATCCACTTTAATAGTTTCCCATGCACCCCTCCAAAACTCCTCAACTTCCACAATAGTCTCCTATAGGGCACCCTGTCAAATGCTTTCTTAAGATCCAGATAGACACAGTCCGCCCATTCCTCTCTCTCCTGTACGACATCTATTACCCTACTGTAGACTTTAATAGGTTAGTAACACATGATCTTCCTTCCCTAAAACCAAACTGTCTTGGTGTTATCACTTCATTTTCTTCTAAATACTTTATCCATCTTTTTCTAATAATTTTCTCACAGATTTTACAAACAATACTAGTAAGTGACACAGGTCTATAATTAAGTGGATCCTCCCTATCTCCTCCCTTAAAGACTGGCACAATACTTGCTCTTTTCCAATCTTTAGGTAACTGTCCACTTTCAAGCGAGGTCTTGATGATGACATAAACTGGCCTCACTAACTGGTCGGCACATTCCTTCAGGATCCATCCAGCCACACCATCTGGTCCCATTGCTTTTCTCACATCCAAATCCTTCATCAGCTGCAGCACCTCATTCATGTCAACTGTAATTTTAGCCATTCCCGTCAGCCTGGGTTCCATTTCAGGCTCCCTAAATTCGTCTTCCAATACTGTATATAAACTGACTGCAGCTTGTTGTTCATTATTTCACACAAGTTTTCCTCTCTTTCGTATGTTTCATCTCCATCCCTCAGTCGTATTATACTGTCCTTAACTTTCATTTTGTCATTTACAAACCTATAAAATAGTTTCGGCTCTTTTTTATAGTTAGATACGATAACTTTTTTGTATTTCCTTTCCTCTTCTCTCCGTACCCTTACATATTCATTTCTTACCTGCTTGTACTCCTCCCAAGCCCTTTCACTATACCTTCCTCTCACTTTATTCCATGCTTTTTTTCTTGCCACTTGTACCATCCTACATCTGTTGTTAAACCATTCTTTTTTCCTTTCCATAGCTGCAAAAAATTTTGGGACATACTTAGTAACTCCTGTTTTATATACTTCTGTCAAAAACTTATATTTCTCAACATTTGTGATCATATTCATTTTACTCCATTCTACATTTTGGAAAAAGTTCCTCAGGGAAGCAAAGTCTGCCTTCCCATAATTGTATCTATTTTCTCTGTTTTTCATCTCTTTCACCTTCCCTTACTCCTACCACGTCCATCTCAATTACCAAATGATCACTTTTACCACAGGGGAATTGATAGGTTATGTTCCTCACATCATTTGGGTCCTTTGTGAATACTAGGTCGAGCCTGGATGGTTTGTCGTCACCCCTAATTCTTGTGTTTTCTTTGATCAATTGGGTTAACATGTTTTCCATCACCAATTCCATTAATTTATTTCCCCATGATTCCTCATTGTTCCCAGCATCCATACTTTCCCAGTCAACTTCTCTACAGTTAAAATCTCCCATTAATATTATTCTATATCTTCGTTCAATTAACATTTTTTAGCCTAATAATGGACACTCTTATTAACTGTTCGTAATCTTCCTTCGTCCATGCCCTAGTTTTGGGGGGCATATAAAATACTATTACATCCATTTTTTCTCCATAACTTTCCTCTATTACAACTCCCAAAAGTTCAGCCATGGTATTTTCAATTTCTATATTCTTTGCTCTTAGGTCATTACGGGTTAATATCGCTATACCTCTCCCAAACTTACCTTCTCTGTCCTTCCTCCAAATGTTATAATTTTTCCATCCAAATAATTTTGTATCGACATCTTGGGGCAATTTAGTCTCTACCAAGCAATCAATTTCAGGTTTATTTTCATTTAAATAATCTCCAATTTCCCCTTTCTTAGATATTAACCCATCTACATTACTGTACATGATACTCGGATTTGCTGAACAGTTTTTATCTTTACTCGATCTTCTCTTTTTCATATTCATATCCATCCCCCTTGTTTCCTTCACATCTAGTTCTTCACATACCACTTCCTTACTTTCATATCCATCACTCTCCAAAAAAAAGTTTTACGTTCTTTCTCTGTCCTGTCATTTTTTTCCTTTACTTGGTCATTCAAAGATTTTAAAACTTCTCTTTCTTCTTCATTCAAATCTTTTCTTACTATAATATTTTCCATCCCTGCCTCTTTACTTTGTTTCCAGGTCACCTTAAGTATATCATTTACTACACCTTCTGATGACATCTTAACTCTAATTGGTCTTGCCTCCCCTTTCTTATATGGTCATATTCTCCTTACTTCCTCAATTTCTTTTTCCCACTTGTTTCCTTCGGGATCGATCTTGCCCAATATCTTCCTCACCTGATTCGAGTCTCTCTCGAGTCTCACAGACCTAACTTTTTCTTCCTCCTTCTCCCTGTTTTCAAATATTATGGCACATCTGTTCCTTCCTACTGTTTCTCTCACTATTTTCTCTTTTTTCTTCAATATTTTCACTACATTTTCTTCCATTTTTTTCTTGTTCATTTCCATTTCTTCCTGAATAATTTCCCTTAAACTGACCACTTCTTTTTTGTTCTTCCACATGTGCCCACTTTGCCTTTTGCTCTTCTAACACACTACTTACCTTCTCTGTTTTGTTACTGCTCTCTTCTAGTTTTCTCCTTAATTCAAATTCTCGATCTCCCGGTTTACTGTCTCATTGGTCTGTATCAAACTCTGTATAGTATTCTCGGTATTTTCAGGCATGTTTCTTGATACTAGATCCTCCACTTTCTTTTCTAGTTCACTAATTCTCATAATCAACGTTTTGAACAAATCCATAATATTTGTTTCACTATCAAACCCTGGAAATTCCAGTTCCCCAATGTTCACATTGTCGGCCTGTTTAAGGTCAGTTGCAGTACTAAACTGACCAGCTGTTCCCAAAATTCCTACAAATCATTCATGTATACTTACTGACAATAGTTCTTTACATTTTTGGTAGACTATAATAACTTGCAATACTTCAAATTTTGAACAAGACTGAAGGAGACAGGACAATTCCTGAAAACTACTTAAGGTTCGTTGAGAGGTGGTTTGAGACACGTCTTCTCGCACTGGCTGCTCGTGTGTGTGTGTGTGTGTGTGTGTTCTTATCTAGTTGTATCTTTACAAGAATGAGTCAAGCTCATACTGTCCTGAGTATTAAACCATTTTTATCATACATATCCTTAAATTTATTAATAGTTTTGGCACACACTATTTCATTTGGTAGTGCATTCCACTGATCAATTGCCCTATTGGGAAACTGAATTTCCTTATGCCTTTATCACCTCTCTTTTTATGTAGTTTTTTTCAGTGTCCTCTTTCTGATGCTTCCCCATAGGTTATATATTCATTTATGCCTATTTTCTCTTTCCCTGACATGCATTTGTATAGCATAATCACATTTCCTCTTTTCCTTCTCCCCTGTAATGTTGGTAGATTCAATTTTTCTAGACTTTCTTTGTAGCTCAGATCCCTTAAACTTGGTACCCATCTTGTTGCTGCCCTTCGTACTTTTTCAATCTTATCTATGTGTTTTCTGAGATGAGGATTCCAGAGTACTGATGAATACTCAATTGTTGGTCTGATGAATGATGTTATCTTTCCCAGCATGTCTTCATATATACTGTATATATGTGAAAGCTATTCTCATATTAGCAAGCAGTGTATACATGTTTCACTTATGTGGTCAGCTGGAGATGGTCTGTTATTGATAATCACTCCTAAGTCCTCCTCCCTTTCTGATATGTGTAGGGATGAACTTCCTAACTTATAATCCCAATTTAATTTTTTTTCACTTTTACCAAGCTTAATTACATGACACTTGTCCACATTAAACTCCATTTGCCATTTAATGCTCCATTCATGAAGTTTACTGTAAACTCTCAATTATCCAGCACTGCATTATCCTTCATATGACACTATCTGATGCAGCCAATGGCTGAATTAAAATGGTATCCAGCAGTAACCATAAAATCTTAGACATTATCTGGCATGAAGGACCCTTTCTTTTGGATAAAAGTACATTATCATCAGGCATGAGACAGTTGTTGTTATCAAACATCCAGGAAAAAAAAAAAACGAAGAAGAAGAAGAAGAAATACACAAAATGAATGGGATTATACTGTACTGTAATATGAAAGTGGTGGAGTGTTGAGGGAGGGAGGGTCGACAGTTGGTCAGCCTTGTAGCTCACAGGTGTTGGTGGTGGGTATGGAGGGGAGATGCAGTGGTAAGTAGAAAAGTTCTGACTGGCTAAGGAAAGGGAGGGGGAATTCTAATGCAGATTTCTCATTGGCTGGCAGCAGGTAGGTGGATGTTCTCTCACTGTCCATTACATTCCTCTGTGATGCTATGGTGCAGATATACAAACAAGCCTACATTGCACTCTAAGTCTCTTCCACAGCATCAACATCATCGCCAACTTGAAACTGCTTCCATACATAAAATTACAGTGTACTTAAATCATTACGATACAGTGTTTTATTATTACGAATGCCAATTAGTTGTTTTTTGACATTTTAAATCATTTTTGGGTTAGACAGTGGATAAGTGTTATACAGATGGGGGGATAGGAGACCCTGGGGGTGACTTTTGCATCATCCTGCATTCTGACAGTATCCGGCAAGCTTTTGGCTCTATTACACCGAATAATTGGGAGTTTACTGTATTTAATTCTTCCTATTGCTCTCTCCAAGAATCTGTTAGTAACTTTCCTTTGTATTTCTGCATCATCAGCAAACACATTTATATAGCTTCCATTTCCAATGTTACTGTCTTTGTCATTTATATATACTAAAAACATAACTGGTGCCAGCACTGAGCCCTGTGGAACTCCGCTAGTCACTTCCCTCCATGATGAGTAACTTCCATTTCGTACTGTTCTCATTTCCCTTTTTCTGAGAAAATCCTGCATCCAGCAGTACAGATTGCCTTGGATACCTCCTTGATGGTACACTTTCCATAAAAGTCTTTGGTGTGGTACTCTGTCAAATGCCTTCCTGATATCTAAATACAGTAGATACTATCCACCCATCCTTCTCTTTTCTGTAATATTTCTGTAACTCTGTCATAGTAGCTTAACCCTTTCGCGCACGGTACCGTGATTTGCGTTCATGTGGTGTGGTGTGCCAAAGCACAGGACCACAAATCGAGTTAAAACGCGAAAAAAATTAACCAAAAAATAAGTTTTCGGTCGATTTGCGTCAAATTTTGTAGCATTCTAGCAGCCACGTGTCTCTCCCGAGGTAAGACTTTGGCAACACTGCAATGACTCCTATGTGCCTGTACGTAGTGACAGAATCTCAGTGCTCCACTAGCAGCCAGACAGCAGGGTCGTGCTGTGTTGTGTTGTCCCTTTAAATCTGCCATTTTCCCCCTCCCACCCGATTCTGAAGCCATTATTGAAATATTGTGACTGTACAGTGTTTTTTTACTATACTGTGAAGTGATTGTGTCTACTGAATATAGATATAGTGTTTTTAAAGCATTGGGGCCCGTTATCAGCTGTTAGGCCTAGAGGCAGAGTCTGGTTTGTTATAGCGGGGTTTCCACTCACCCTGCCCGTAAAATGATGTATTTTACCCTTATAGTGAAGCCATTACTTATATCTGTGAAACACATAGTGCCTGGATTAGTGAAATAACTGACCTACCATAGCAGGCATTATGTTATGCCATACAGAAAACAGACATATGGATTACTTGCTAAGGGAACAGGCGGTCTCTTACGCCATACAGTAGGGAAGGGAATAACAGAAGAAGCTGGGATGGAATCATGTGATAGTGTTTTATACTGCATATGGTTCAGTGTGAAATATACGTATAAAATAGTGCAGCGAGTGTTCAAGAAATATTGCGTGCATTGACTGACAGCGGAAAGTTACGTAATGGTCAGAAACAAGAAAATACGCCACACAGCGACACATATATGACATTATATACGTATGTCGTGCAGCGAATGTTCGTGGAGAAATCTACTGTGTGCTTCACATGTGTTGGGCAAACGTGGTGCAAGGAACAGAGAATACGCCACACACACACACACACACACACACACACACACACCCATGAACACACACACTACCTAGCTCATCTTCAATTCCTTCAAGTTCCTGCCAGCAGCTCAACACCTCTGGAGCAAGTGAGTTATCCATATTTTGTTGATTTGTACATTGACCTGTTTCTACATTTCTATATTTTTTTCACAAATAAGTATTGTTTTTTACATATACACACATGAGAGGGAAGAAAGTTCAGCTTTAGCAAAAAGACTAGTGGAAATGTCGAGTTACTGAGAGCACTATCAAAGAGCTTATGATATTTCTCGTGTATAATTTGAGTAAAAAATAATAATAATAAAACGTAACGAGCGAAAATATGTAAGTATTCGTGAGGCAGGGAAATTGAGCATTTTTATCTCGCTTGTGGGCGAGGAAGAGTGTTCTATCTTTGTCGTCCATTTACTAAAAATTATTGAACGTATCGATTTCCTGTAAGAACCAAGATAAAGATCAGTGAATTCTACATATGTACAGGACATAACTATGTAATTTCTTTAATGAAAAGTTGTGGTTACGTAGGCGGTTATTGTGCACACATGACGAAAGTGCACCACGGCCGCGAGTACCCTGTAGTTTTTTGTGATTTACTCGGAAACTATGAACTGTATCAAAACAAAAAGGTATCAGGAGAAAGCTTATGAAATTGTACATAAGATTATGTAATAAAAACATAAGGTGTGCAAGAAAACTTCTGCAGTATACCTCCCTGAACAAAAATCAATTTTTTTTACAAAAATGGCTTTTAGTTTTTGGCTATTTTCTTGAAAACTACAAATCGCACTAGTGAAATGGCAGGGGAAAGAGTGACATGGAGGCGATTTGTTTGTGGCCACCCCGTTTGGGATTGAGGCGTCTGGCAATAGATAGATACAAATTGCATCACAACCAGACATACCTCATTAGAAAGCCAATGAGATTCTCTATCAAAACTTATAATAACATTTTTCTGTATGATGCAAAACACTCAAACGACGATGTTGGGAAGTGAGATCAACATTCCAAAATGTTTATTCACGGCAGCCTTGTGTACTTTTATTCGTATTTTTCTGGATTTACTTTTAGCTTATCAGCTAGAACAAACATCGGCGAATAAGATTATGTGAGTTTCAGGGCAATATTTTGAGGTTTGGGTGGCGAAAATGAGGCAAGAATACATGTAATTTGCGTACCGCGGGCTGCCAGCGGAGCGCGCGGGGGAGTAAAATCGTGAGCCATGAAACTTAATCAAACTTACCGTGCGCGAAAGGGTTAACAGATTAGTAACACATGGTTATCTTTCTAAAACTGAACTGCCTTTCCGTTATCATACTGTGTTCTTCTAGATGGTTAACCCAAACATTTCTTATCAGCGTTTCTAGTATCTCACTGACAACACTGGTCAGTGATACTGGTCGGTAGTTAAGTGGATTCTGTCTATTCCTTTTCTTGAATATGGGAACAAAGTTTGCTTTCTTCCAAATATCACGTAGTTTTACCTTGACCTAAGGATTCCTTGAATATTAAGTACGATGGTCTGCTTAACTCTTCTGCCCATTTATGTAGCACCCAACCTGAAATTTTGTCAGGACCATATGCTTTTCCTATGTCTAATTTACTGAACTCTTCCTATACTTCTTTTTCTGATATTTGTATATCGGGTGATATGTGTGGGCAAGCATGTTCCATATCATCTCTTTCAAAATTATTTTCTTTTGTAAAAACTGATTGGAAATTTTATTCAGTGCTTCACAAATATCTTTCTCTTGCATATAGATGCTCCCCTCCTCCATAATGGATGTATTTTATCTTTAACTATGGTTTTTATTTATAATGTCTTCCTCAAACTGTCTCTGAGCTTCCCTCCTTATCCCTGTATAATCATTTCTTGACTGTTTATAGTTGTTATATGCCCTCTCACTAATGTGTCTTCTGTATCTATTCCACAGCAATTCACTTTTTTCTTTTGTTGCTTTTAAATTCTGTATTAAACCATTTCTTTATCATCATTTCTGTGTCTTTGTGCTGAGGGATGTAATTTAGGACTCCTATTTCAAGAAAATCACAGAATTTTCTATTTATAACATTTAAATCACATCCTCTACGCTCTTTCTCAAAACCTATTTGTAAGAAGTACTTCAGGTCATGGTAGTTGCCCTTTTTATAGTTTAGACTCCTAACTCTCATTACTGGTAACTATGTCATATGCAATCCTGCAGCTGCAACTTAATACTGCATGGTCACTTTTACTTAATGGAGGGTGATACATTATATTGTCAATATCATATTCTTGCCTAGTAAATATATGATCTACTACTGATGGACCATCAAGTACTCTTTTTCTGTTGTTTCCCTTTACATGCTGTGTTAGGAAAAACTCTTGCAAAAGATCCGGGAGCTTCTGATCCCAACAGCTTTCATAGCTTCTTACATCTGGAGTATTCTATCTATCTATCTATCTATTGCCAGATGCCTTAATCCCATATGGGGTGGCCACAAACAAATTGCCTCCATGTTGCTCTGTCCCCCACCATTTCACTGCCCTGCTCCCAGCTCACACACCCACTCTCATATACCTCTCCACTTCATCCCTCCATCTCATCCATGGCCTCCCCCTCCCTCTCCCCCCTTCCACCTCACTCACATACACTCTCCTCATCAGTCTCTCACTCTAAATCCTCTCCACATGGCCAAACAACCTTACTGTGTTTCTCATAACGCTTCCTATCACATCCACGTCCACACCACAACACTTCTTCACTTCCTCATTTGTCAATGTCTCTCCATATGACTCCACATGCTCCTTTCAAATAACTCATTTCCACTGCTCTCACTCTTGACTTCTGTCCCTTCAACAAGCCCCAAGCTTCACTTCCACATGTTAGAGTTGATATCACAATACAGTCATGTAGTAACTTTTTCACTTCATGCTCACTTCCTGTTTCTTATCACACAAACCAGCAACTTTTCTTCCCTGCTGCACGCTTCCTAGCACTTCACCCTCTAGACTTCCATCCTCAGTCGTCACACTACCCAAGTACTTAAACGCACTCACATTCCCATAACCTCCCCATCCAATCTCACTGTACATTCACTGGCTTCACTCTTCACACTACCCAAGTACAGTAATCCCTCCACTATTCGACGTAATAGAGCCAAAGGCATGTCCGGACACTGGTTTTGTCCGAATATTGGTCCTGAAGCTCCAGAACAGGTCATTCATGACCCAAACCTAACCTAACCTAGATCAGAAAACTAACTTCCTACCTCCTTACCAGATATGTATAGCACTTATTTAGGTCCCTTTTCACATAAATAATGCACCTAAAGCATGAATTAACTGAATTTTAACCAAAAAATGATGATTTAGAGGTGAGTAAGGCATAGGTGCTCAGAAATTGCCACCATAGTATAAGTAAGTATCAGACATAAAAATCATCTTTTCTCACATTGTATGCACTAAATTATTGGATACAAAGCATCAAATACAGTAAATGATGTAAATTGTTACCAGAAAAATGGTTAGGTTAGGTTATGACCAGACATGAAGTTCACTGGCATTCATCTTTTTCATAGCTGGTGCACTTAAAAAACATGCATGAAAAAATTAAATTGAAAGCAAGAAATTATGATTAACATTTATGGTAATTTTTTAACCCATTTACAGCATGCTGAAAACAGGTTAGACATGAAAATCTTTATGGTAATCATCTTTCACACAAATCAATGGCATTCATCTTTTTCATAGCTGGTGCACTTAAAAACCATGCATGAGAAAATTAAATTGAAAGCAGGAAATTATGATTAACATTTAGGGTAATTTTTTAACCCATTTACAGCATGGTGAAAACAGGTTAGACATGAAAATCTTTATGGTAATCATCTTGCACACAAATCAATGGCATTCACCTTTTTCATACAGTGTACTTAAATCATTACGGTACAGTATTTTATTATTAAGAATGCATGACAAAATTAAATTAAAAGCAGGAAATTATTATTAACATTTAGGGTAATTTTTTTACCTATTTACAGCAAGCTGAAAACAGGTTAGACATGAAAATCATTATGGAAATCATCTTTCACACAGTTTATGCATGAGATTAATGATATGGAAAGAACAAAACAAGGAATTTTGATGAAGTTAGGGTGAGGAGACTGTAGCACCAGTCGAGCAGGGCAGTACTCCCAAGGAGGATGGAAAGCTGATGACAGGGAGAGCTGGAGCTTCTGTTTCATCAGCCCTCAGGACTTGTTCCTGACCATCCCCCTTTGCTGAACTTTTTCAGTGTCTCAGTAACACAGAGAGTAGACCAGCATGCTCTCCAATACAAGTTTCTCT
>JAGKTI010004178.1:33402-52105 GCA_018397915.1 Birgus latro
TTATCACAAACACTACACAAGATGGAATTACTTCCCACACCCTTGTGGCAAACTGCACATGGCCACTCTCCCTCTCCTCTGATTGTACCGCCACCAACCCTAGATATCATCACTTTTGTTTTATCTGCATTTACCCTTAAGCCCTTGTACCCCATACCATCTCTCCACTTCTTAAATCTTTCCTCCGCCTCCTTTTCATTCTCTGCAATCAACACCAAATCATCAGCATACAACATCTCCCATGGGAGTCCATCTCTGAAGTCACGTGAGAGGGCTTCAAGCACCATGATAAACAACAAGGGACTCAAAACTGACCCCTGATGCACACCAACATTCACGGAAAACTCATCACTCAAAGCTCCATTCACTCTTACCTGGGTGCGAGCACCCACGTACATGGCCATAACCACCCCAACCAGCCACTCTTCCAACCCTAGTTTTCTCATTGCCCACTTCACCACCTCTCTAGGGACTCTGTCAAAGGCCTTTTCCAAATCAACAAAAACAAAATACAATTCCCTTTTCTTTCCAATATATTTTTCCTGAAGCTGTTGAACAATGAATATGGCATCAGTGGTCCCCAGCCTGGCATAAACCCAAACTGCATCTCATCGATATTCACTCTTTCTCTAATCATACCTTCTAGAACTCTCTCCATTACTTTCATTATCTGATCTAAGAGCTTTATACCTCTGTAATTTCCTCTTTCCAGGCCATCACCCTTCCCTTTGTACACATTTACAATTACACTCTTCAGCCAAACATATGGGACAACACACTCATATATAATCATATTTATCAGGTCAGTGACTAACCTCACCCCAGTATCTCCTGAGGCCTTCAACATTTCGGCAGTCAACCCAGACACACCTGCCGCCTTCCCCACCCGCATCCTGCCTATTGCCTCACTCACAGTAGCAGCGTCAATCAAAGGCCAAGGGCCAAACACTGGATCAGCTGGCTCCAAACCTTCTCTATCCCAATCAAACTCCTCATTCAACAACCGGCTATAATGCTTTCTCCATCCATCTTTAATATCCTCACTGTTCACCACTACCCTTCCTTCATCATTCTTCACACACTGCTCACCTACAATGTCCCGATTATCCCTCTTCACCTGATTTGCCACCCTAAAAATCATATTTTTCCTTTCTCCATGATTTAGATTATCAAGTAAAAGTCTCTGTGACTCAGACTTTGCCCTGTATACCTCTCTTCTAGCCCTGCGCTTGGCAGCCAAGTACTCCTCCCTGCTACCACCCTTCTTCCATTCCTGGAAAAGCCTTCTTTTCTCCTTAACTGCAGCTTCTACACCCTCATCCCACCACCAAGTTACTTTATGTCTTGGTGGGCCTCTTGTCCAACCGCATATTGCATCGGTAACTCTCAAGAGGTTGTTCTTAAGCTCTATACTGTTCATTAACGCCTCTATCTTCGGCTTCCTGTTCAGCCACCACTCTCCTCATCTCACTATAGAAGGCATCCCTTACTGACTGGTTTCCCAGCTTCCATATTTTCCTCCTAGGTACATATGTCCTCCTCCTCATCACTCGTTCCTTAACCACCATGTCACAAATCAACAGTTTGTGCTGCTGCACACACTCCTCGCTTCCTATAACTTTAACATCCCTCACTAATCTCCTATCAACCAATTTCTGAAGATCTTTGTTGTGAACCAAGCCTTCAGAGAGTGATACCACATGACAGGAAGGACATCCATTAACCCACGAAGGCACCTAGGCTTTGCACGGCCTACAATAACGGGCTTGAGCCGGTGCATGACGTTAGCATTTGCACAGCACAAAGCAGACACCCGTTGCTTGGAGAGCTTTGGACAAGGTATACGCTTCTCCCTCTCCTCAGCAAGAGTGTTTGTGGGTATTGAATGATAAAATAGGCCAGTTTCATCAGCATTGTAGACTTGATCGAGAGTGAGGCCCTCCCTGTCTATCAAGCCCTTCACCTTCTGCCGAAACTGTTCTATCCTTCGTCGTTAGCGTCCAGAGCTTCGCCATGGGTCTTACGGTTGTTAAGTCCATGTTGTAACTTGAACGCAAAGAGCCAACCTTCAGATGCCTTGAAGTCTGGGATGTCATGTAGCCTTGTGAACTTCTCAGCAGCAGCTTTCAGCTCCGTTCCAAGTACCAACACACCAGCAGCACGTTGTTGTCGATACCAGATGTGTGTGGAACGGTCGATGTCTGGATACTTAGGAGTAAACATCACCTTCCTCTCCACATTTCATCTGGTCTTCGAAGCGAAATCAGCCGTGAACTGCTGCAGTTTGTCTCGGGACCTCTTGATATAAAAAAAAGTGGAGTGAGGGAGGTTGAACTCACGTAGGATCCGTGATGTCGGCCACCCGGCGTCCACCTTCTCCCTTCACTTTACACTCAAATTCCTTCCAAATTCCTCATCCACTCTCTCCTTAATGTCTCTTACTAATCTTTTCACCTCTCTCTTCCTTTCTATATATAACTCTCTCATCCATCTCTCACCTTCTTTAACGCCCATTTCTCATCCACTCACTATATGCTTTCTTCTTTTGTGCCACAGCCTTTCTCACTTCATTCCACCAGGCTGTTCCCTGCACCCCCTCTTCTTCTCCAGAGTCAGAACCACTTTCTTCCTCTTCTCAGGTGGCAGGGCCATCATTACACACATGATGAAGAAGGTGAAGAGCAGCATCAAGCCCTGCAGGAGGTAGAGTATCACCACAAAACCAATCACTTCAGCCGCCATTTTCAGAGCGTGTTTATGAGCCAGGAGCGGAGCGGGAAATGAGACCGACAGAGAGGCGCGGGGGCTCGAAAACACAGCCTATCAGAGCACGCGGGAAATTCAAACTGACGCAGTCCCCAAAAAATTGGATTTTTCTTGGATTTTTTCGAATTTTTTGGCATTTTGGGGGTCGGACAGGCCACGAAGTCCGAATAGTGATGCATCCGAATACTGGGCGTCTGAATAGTAGAGACATTACTTTACTTAAATGCACTCACATTCTCCATATCCTCCCCATCCAATCTCACTGTAAATTCACTGGCTTCACTTCTCTCGAAGATGATCACTTTACTCTTCCCTACATTCACCTTTATATTCCGTTTCCTATGCACTCTCCCAAACTCGTCCACCACGCCTTGCAGCTCCCCTTCGTCTTCACTTAACACAGTATCGTCTGCAAACAACAGTACAGGGAGTTTCCAAACACTGCCCTCTCTCACTAGGGATGCTCCAATATCCACTGCCCTACCTTGTATCTCTTTTATAACCCCATCCATGTACAGACTGAACAACCATGGAGACATGAAGCATCCTTGTTTCAATCCCACCTTCAAATAGACATATTCACTCAGTTCACTATCCACACGCACTGCAGCCTTAGCACTCTCATTCACACTCTTCATGGCCTTCAGCAACTTCCCATCCACTCAATATATTCTTAATACATTCCATAATCCTTGTTTATCCACCCTGTCATATGCTTTCTTCAAATCCATGAAGGCTACATACAATTTCTTTCCCTTCTCTAGAAACTTTTCCACTAAAGATCTAAGAATGAATATCTGATCTACACTATCTCTTCCCTTCCTAAAACCTCCCTGTTCTTTCCAACTAATTCCTCTCTTATTTCCCTAACTCTGTCAATAAGTATCCTACCATATACTTTTCCTATTACATTAAGAAGGCAAATGCCATTATGATTACCACACACTTTTTTTTCCCCTTTCCTTTGTGCACAGGAATAATTAAACCTGACTTCCAATCCTCTGGAACTCTACCTTCTTCCCAGGTCAATCTGCACATCTTCCACATCCATTCTATTACTAAATTTCCTCATGGTTCAGCATTTCACCACACACTCCATCAATTCCTGGAGCTTTTCCCATTTTAACTTTCTTCATTGCTTCCACAACTTCCACCCTACTGATTTCTTCCTTTCTTCTCACATCCCTCCTTGTCCCGGCCATTCCCCAGCCACTTATACTCACATTACTTTCATTCTCTATGTTCAGCAATTCATTAAAATGTTCTCTCCATCTGCTCACATTTTCTCCCTTCTCCACTAGTAATCTACTATTTTTATCTTTCACTCCCCAACGAACTTCTTTGGCACCCTGACTAACTCTCTTCACCTCCATCGAGAACACTTTCTTACATTCCCTTCACTTTACACTCAAATTCCTTCCAAATTCCTCATCCACTCTCTTCTTAATGTCTCTTACTAATCTTTTCACCTCTCTCTTCCTTTCTATATATAACTCTCTCATCCGTCTCTCACCTTCTTTAACGCCCGTTTCTCATCCACTCACTATATGCTTTCTTATTTTGTGCCACAGCCTTTCTCACTTCTTCATTCCACCAGGCTGTTCCCTGCACCCCCTTTCGTTCTCTCTTCACTCCACACGCCACCTCACATGCTGCACAGATTTCTTCTGTGAATAACTTGCACACACCTTCCACATCCCCCATCAGATCCAATCTATATTTACCCAATCGCTCCTTCACTTCCCTCTTATATTCTGCCTTTTTTCCATCCTACTGTAACTTTTCCACCCTCCTTGTGAGAACTACTTCCTCATATCTTTTGCTTCTCCTATTTCTCCACTCTGTTTGGACTCTCATTCTGACCACTACCAAGTGGTGCTCCAAAAGTCCTCACATTAAAAAAAAAAAAAAATCAACATTGTTCTACAATAAATATTTACAGTATTTAATTATTTACACTCATATTTTTAAATGTTTTCCTCTGAGCAATCACTTACCTATCACCCCCTGGAGAAGGGAAGGGTAATGGTGGGGCTGTGTCACGGTTCAGTACAAGGATTCGTTTGGTGCCACGACCTCTCACCACAACCAGGTCCCCAAGTGCTTGAACCAAGGCCACCAAGTTGGGGAAACCGAACGTTGCAGGACGGCATGCCAATCCTATGATGATGATATTAATACATTTACTTCAATATCATGTGTTTAAAGGATGGGGGCCAAATTCAGTTATGTGTTACAGATAACTACAGTAATCCCTCCAATATCCGATGTAATAGAGCCAAAGGCATGTCCGAATATTGGTTTCGTCCGAATATTGGGCCATGAAGCTCCAGCACTGGTCATTCATGACCCTAACCTAACCTAAATCAGAAAACTACCTTCCTAACTCCCTACTGGACATGTAGAGCACTTATTTAGGTCCCTTTTCAAATAAATAATGCACACAAAGCATGAATTAACTGAATTTTAACCAAAAAATGATGATTTAGAGGTAAGTGAGGCATAGGTGCTCAGAACTTGCCAGCATAGTGTAAGTAACTATCTGACATGGAAATCATCTTTTCTCACATTTTATGCACTAAATTATTGGATACAAAGCATCAAATACAGTAAATGATGTAAATTGCTACCAGAAAAATGGTTAGGTTAGGTTAGGTTATGACTGAACATGAAATTCACTGCCTTTCACCTTTTTCATAGCTGGTGCACTTAAAAACCATAAAAATTAAATTGCAAGCAGGAAATTATGATTAACATTTTTGGTAATTTTTTAAGACATTTACATCATGATGAAAACAGGTTAGGCATGAAATTCTTTATGGTAAGCATAGGTTAGGTTAGGATAGGTTAGGTTAGGCTAGGTTATGACCGAACATGAAATTCACTACCTTTCACCTTCTTCATAGCTGGTGCACTTAAAAACCATGCATGAAAAAATTAAATTGCAAGCAGGAAATTGTGATTAACATTTTTGGTAATTTTTTAAGACATTTACAGCATTATGAAAACAGCTTAGGCATGAAATTCTTTATGGAAAGCATAGGTTAGGTTAGGACTGGTTAGGTTACGTTAGGTTATGACCGAACATGAAATTCACTGCCTTTCACCTTTTTCATAGCTAGTGCACTTAAAAACCATGCTTGAAAAAATTAAATTGCAAGCAGGAAATTATGATTAACCTTTTTGGTAATTTTTTAAGACATCTACAGCATGATGAAAACAGGTTAGGCATGAAATTCTTTATGGTAAGCATAGGTTAGGTTATGACCGGATATGAAATTCACTGCCTTTCACCTTTTTCATAGCTGGTGCACTTAAAAACCATGCTTGAAAAAATTAAATTGCAAGCAGGAAATTATGATTAACCTTTTTGGTAATTTTTAAACACATTTACAGCATGATGAAAACAGGTTAGGCATGAAATTCTTTATGGTAAGCATAGGTTAGGTTAGGATAGGATAGGATAGGATAGGATAGGATAGGTTAGGTTAGGTTAGGTTAGGTTAGGTTAGGTTAGGTTAGGTTAGGTTATGACCGGACATGAAATTCACGGCCTTTCACCTTTTTCATAGCTGGTGCACTTAACAACCATGCATGAAAAAATTAAATTGCAAGCAGGAAATTATGATTAACATTTTTGGTAATTTATAAACACATTTACAGCATGATGAAAACAGGTTAGGCATGAAATTCATTATAGTAAGCATAGGTTAGGTTAGGTTAGGTTAGGATAGGTTAGGTTAGGTTAGGTTATGACCGGACATGAAATTCACTGCCTTTCACCTTTTTCATAGCTGGTGCACTTAAAAACCATGCATGAAAAAATTAAACTGCAAGCAGGAAATTATGATTAACATTTTTGGTAATTTTTTAACACATTTACAGCATGATGAAAACAGGTTAGGCATGAAAATCTTTATGGAAATCATCTTTCACACAGTTTATGCATGAGATTAATGATATGCAAAGAACAAAACAAGGAATTTTGATGAAGTTAAGGTACTTACCAGAATGTTGCCGCCGTCCTGATGTATAACATGCTCGATCATCTCAGACTCTGACAGTAAGACCTTGCACCTGACACACCCTAGCACTTCCGGTGCACTTTACACTCACCAGCACTTCTCACAAGCAATTTCCGTTTTCTTTCGCATATCTTGCATCACATCACTTCACTTCACTTCACTGTACATAACAGTAAATTCCCGTGTGGTTTAGTGACAAGTCCTGGAGAATTTATTCAATCTCAGCATACTTAAGAGTAAACAGCACCTTCCTCTCCACGTTTTGTCTGGCCTTCGAAGCGAAATCAGCCATGTACTGCTGTAGTTTGTCTCGGGACTTCTTGATATCAAACAAGGTGGAGCAAGGGAGGCTGAATTCACATATGATCCGTGATGTCGGCCACCCGGCATCCACCTTCTCCAATACAACTCCCTCTTCTTCTCCAGAGTCAGAACCACTTTCTTCCTCTTCTCAGGTGGCAGGGCCATTATCACACACATGATGAAGAAGGTGAAGAGCACCATCAAGCACTGTAGGAGGTAGGGTATCACCACAAGAGCAATCACTTCGGCTGCCGTTGTCGGAGATGTTCACGAGGCAGCAACCGAGTGGGAAATGGGACCGACAGACAGGTGCCACGCGCGTAAATACAGCCGATCGGTGCGCGCGGGAAATTCAACCTGACGCGGTCCAAAAAATGTGAATTTTTTTCGATTTTTTTTCGAATTTTTTTGGCATTTTGGGGGTTGGGCAATCCACGATATCTGAATAGTGAGGGTGTTCGAGTATTGGACATCCGAATAATAGAGGGATTACTATCTATCTATTGCCAGACGCCTCAATCCCGCACGGGGTGGCACGAACAAATCGCCTCCATGTCACTCTGTCCCCTGCCATTTCACTACCACGCTCCCAACTCACACCCCCCTCCCTCATATACCTCTCCACTCCATCCCATCCTCGGCCTCCCCCTCCCTCTCGCCCCCTCCACCTCACTCACATGCACTCTCCTCGTCAGTCTTTCACTCTCCATCCTCCCCACATGACCAGGAATTACTGTTGTTAGATATTTTTTATTTAACTGTGTAAGTTGCCTAACAGGTAATTCACGGTATTTCCCAGCCATAGCTGGATCTTCTTTGATTCACATATCATGCTTCATGCATTAATATTAATGTTATGACACCAATGCTTGAGATTTCAAAAATGCTTTCCATAGAGAATCATCATTATATCTATCTATCTATTGCCAGACGCCTCAATCCCATAAGGGGTGGCCACATACAAATTGCCTCCATGTCGTCCTGTCCATCGCCATTTCATTGCCCTTCTCCCAGCTCAAACCCCTCTCTCTCATATACCTTTCCACTCCATCCCTCCATCTCATCCTTGACCTCCCCTTCCCTCCCCCCCCTCCACCTCACTCACATACAGTCTCCTCATCAGTCACTCACTCCCCATCCTCTCCACATGGCCAAACCACCTCAAAGTGTTTCTCCTAAAGCTTCCTATCGCATCCACATCCATGCCACACTGCTCCTTCATTTCCTAATTTGTCAGTCTGTCTCTCCATGTGACTCCACATCCATCTATCTATCTATTCCCAGATGCCTCAATCCCGCACGGGGTGGCCACAAACAAATCGCCTCCACGTCACTCTGTCAACTGCCATTTCACCACTCCACTCCCAACTCACACCCCCCTCTCTCATGTACCTCTCCACTCCATCCCTCCATCTCATCCTCGGCCTCCCCCTCCCTCTCCCACCCTCCACCTCACACACATACACTCTCCTCATCAGTCTTTCGCTCTCCATCCTCCCCACATGCCCAAACCACCTTAACGTGTTTCTCCTAACGCTTCATATCACGTCCACAACCAGACCACAATGCTCCTTCACTTCCTCATTTGTTAGTCTGTCTCTCCATGTGACTCCACATGCTCCTCTCAAATAACTCATTTCCACTGCTCTCACTCTTGACTTCTGTCCTTCCAGCAGGGTCCAAACTTCACTTCCATATGTTAGAGTTGGTATCACAATACTGTCATGTAACAACTTTTTCACTTCCATGCTCACCTCTCTGTTTCTTATCACTGCTTTCAATGAACCAGCAACCTTCCTTCCCAGCTGCACCCTTTCAAGCACTTCACCCTCCAGACTTCCATCCTTACTCATCACACTGCCCAAGTACTTAAATGCACTCACATTCTCCATATCCTCCTCATCCAATCTCACTGTACATTCACTGGCTTCACTTCTCTCAAAGACCATCACTTTAATCATCCCTACATTCATCATTAGATTCAGTTTCTTACACACTCTTCGAAACTCATCTACCAAGCCTTCGCTCAACAACACAGTATCATCTGCAAACAACAGTACAAGGAGTTTCCACACACTGCCCTCTCTCACAAGGGCCGCTCCAACATCCACTGCCCGACCTTGTATCTCTTTTGTAACCCCATTCATGCACAGATTGAACAACCATGGAGACATGACACATCCTTGTTTCAAACCAACCATCAAATGGAAAAATTCACTCAGTTTGCCATCCACACACACACTGGAGCCTTAGCACCTTCGTACATACTCTTCACTGCCTTCAACAACTTCCCATACACTCCATATATTCTTAATACTTTCGACAATCCTTGTCTATCCACCCTATCATATGCTTTCTCCAGATCCATGAAGGCTACATACAACATCTTTCCCTTCTCTAGAAACTTTTCCACTAAGGATCTAAGAATGAATATCTGGTCTACACAACCTCTTCCCTTCCTAAAACCTCTTTGTTCTTCTCCAACTAATTCCTCTGTTATTTCCCTAACTCTGTCAATAAGTATCCTACCATATACTTTTCCTATTACGCTGAGAAGGCAAATGCCCCTATGATTACCACACACTGCTTTTTTCCCTTTTCCTTTGTACAGAGGAATAATTATACCCGACTTCCAATCCTCCGGGACTCTACCCTCCTCCCACGACAATCTGCACACCTTCCACATCCATTCTATTACTATCTCTCCCCTATGCTTCAGCATTTCACCACACACTCCATCAATTCCTGGAGCTTTCCCCATTTTAACTTTCTTCATTGTTTCCACCACTTCCATCCTACTGATTTCCTCCTCTCTTCTCACAACCCTCTTCTCCCCGCCATTCCCCAGCCACTTATAATTGCATTACTTTCATTCTCTATGTTCAACAGTTCATTAAAGTGTTCTCTCCATCTGTTTACTTTTTCTCCCTTCTCCACTAGTAATCTACCATTTTTATCTTTCACACCCCCACTGACTTCATTGGCACCCTGTCTAGCTCTCTTTATCTCCTTCCAGAACATTTTCTTACATTCCCTCCACTTTGCACTCAAATTCCTTCCAAATTCCTCATCCACTCTCTTTTTACTCTCTCTCACTAATTTATTCACCTCTCTCCTCCTCTCTACATATAACTCTCTCATCCGTCCCTCAGCTTCTTCGACGCCCATGTTCCTCATCCACTCATTATATGCTTTCTTCTTTTGTGCCACAGCCTCTCTCACCTCTTCATTCCACCATGCTGTTCCCTGAACCCCCTTTTGTCTTCTCTTCGCCCCACACACCACCTCACATGCTGCACAGATTTCTTCTGTGAATATCTTGCACACACCTTCCACATCCACCATCTGCTCCAATCTATATTTACCCAATCACTCCTCCACTTCCCTTTTATATTCAGCCTTCATTCCATCCTCTTGTAACTTTTCTACCCTCCTTGTAAGAAATACTTCCTCCTGTCCTTCCCTTCTTCTCTTCGTCCATCTTCTTTGGATTCTGATTCTGGCCACCACCAAGTGGTGGTTAGAAAGTCCACTCCCCCAACCTCTATATATTCTTGCATCCATTACACATCTTCTCATCCTTTCATCCACACACACATAGTCAGTCATTGCCTACTGTTCATTCATTCCACCGTCCACCCTTCTCATCACTCGCCATGTATACCTATGGATCATTTTGTGCCTGAATAGGGTATTAGCTAACACAAACCCCCTCCCAGCACAAATATCCACTAAAGCACTGCCATTCTCATCCATCTCTGCAGGCACACCCCACTCACCAACCACTCCATCCACCTTCTCATTCCCTACTTTTCCATTCATACCTCCAATCAGAAACACTCTATCATTCCTTTCAAACTTTTCCAAGCAGGCTTCCACATTTGTCCATAAGTCTTCTCTCACTCTACTTACACGATCTTGCATTGGCGTATACACGCACACAATTGCCCACATTTGTAGTCCAACTTTCACTCTCACTCTTACCCACACAATCCTTGACCCAACTGATCCATACTCTCTTACATTCTCCTTCTATCTGTTGCTCACAGCAATACACACTCCTTCTTTCACCCTCTAATTCTCACCCATTCCCGCGCTCCTCTCAAATAACTCATTTCCACTGCTCTCACTCTTGACTCCTGTCCCTTCAACAAGATCCAAGCTTCACTTCCATACATTAGAGTTAGTATCACAATACTGTCATGTAGTAACTTTTTCACTTCCATACTCACTTTCCTGTTTCTTACCACTGATTTCAAGGAACCAGCAACCTTTCTTCCTTGTTGTACCCTTTCAAGCACTTCACCTTCTAAACTTCCATCCTTACTCATCACACTACCTAAGTACAGTACTTAAATGCACTCATTTTCCATTTCCTCCTCATCCAACTTCACTGTACATTCACTGACTGCATTTCTCTCGAAGACCATAACTTTACTCTTCCGTACATTCAATTACAGATTCCGCTTTTTGCACACTCTCCCAAACTCATCCACCAAGCCTTGCAGCTCCCCTTCGTCTTCACTTAACACAGTATCACCTGCAAACAACAGTACAGAGAGTTTCCAAACACTACCCTGTCTCACTAGGGCTGCTCCAACATCCACTGCCCTACCTTGTATCTCTTTTATAACCCATCCATATACAGACTGAACAACCATGGAGACATGACACATCCCTGTTTCAATCCAACTTTCAAACAGAAAAACACTCAGTACACCATCCACATGCACTGCAGCCTTAGCACCCTTATACATACTCCTCACAGCCTTCAACAAATTCCCATCTACTCCATGAGTAGACTGTAGCACCAGTCGAACAGGGCAGTACTCCCAAGGTGGAAGGAAAGCCGATGACAGGGAGAGCTGGAGCTCCTGTTTCATCAGCACTCAGGACATGTTCCTGACCATCCCCCTTTGCTGAACTTTTTCAGTGTCTCAGTAACACAGAGAGTAGGCCAGCATGCTCTCCAATAAAAGTTTCTCTAACTGTCAACACCAAACTACATGCAAGCTACACACTACACTTCCTTTTCAAAATTTGTAAAATGGCGCAGGTAAACCATGCCTCAGAGTCCCCAGAGGGGTGGACCATAAATGCCCCCACCATCCGCTCTTCTCCCAGTGGCGATTCACAGAGATGCCTGGAACCACGGTCTGACTCACTCCTTCTTAATTTCTGTAACATTCGTGGCCTTTCCTCTAGCTTTCGCCTTCTCCTCTAAACCTCACCTTCTCTTTCTCTCCGAGACTCAGCTGTCTGAGGCAACTGACAGCAAACCCTTTTCTGTATCCTCCTAAAGGTGGCTGTTGCGTACATGTACGCAACGATCTATCTTGCTCTCGTGTTCCTGAACTTGATCCTTCTGAATTCTCTACTCTCTGGCTTTGGCTCTCCTGTCATTCTCTGACTAAATATATCTGTGCTGTTTACTTCTCTCTTAATTCTACTATCAAAAATTTTTTTACTATCTTACTTGTACGATGGAACACATTCTATCCATTTCTTTATTCTCTGAAATCTCCATTCTAGGAGATTTCAATGTTCACCACTATCTTTGGCTCTCCTCTCCTTACACTGATCCACCTGGTGAACAAGCCTACATCTTTTCTATCCTTAATGACCTAGAGCAGCTTGTACAGCACCCTATCCGTATCCCTGACCGCCTTGGAGAGAGTTCCAACATACTTGACCTTTTCCTAACAACTAATCCTTCTGGTTACACTGTTAATTTTTTCTCTCCATTGGGCTTCTCCGATCATAACCTTATTACCTTAGGGCTTCTCCGATCATAACCTTATTACCTTAACCTGTCCTATCGCTCCGGTACGGCATGTGGACCCTCCTAAGAAATGCCACCTTTGGCACTTTGGAGCTGCAGATTGGGAGGCCCTCAGCCAGTACTTCTTTGATTTTCCTTGGAATGATTATTGCTTCCATGTCCGGGAGCCATCTGAGTGTGCCCTGCGCATTATGGAGGTTATTCTCTCAGGCATGGAAGCATACATTCCTCTCTCATATCCTCTGACTAATGCAAGAAAGCCTTGGTTTAATCACGCTTGTTCTAATGCTGTCCACAACAAGGAGAGGCCCTATAAAAGGTACCGGAGTCAGCCAACCCCTGAATCACATCTTTTTTATATTTCTGCCCGGAATCGTGCTAAGTCTCTTCTGCGGTCTGCTAAAAATAATTTCATCCGTGCTAAATGTTCTCAACTCTCCAACTCGAATTCTTCTCGCTCCTTCTGGCACCTCGCCAAAAACCTTTCTAACAACTTTACCTCATCATCCTTCCCTCCTCTTTTCTACTCTGATGGCTCTGTAGCTATTTCTTCTACTGATAAAGCAGATCTCTTCACTCGGACTGTCTCCTCCAATTCCACCTTAGACGACTCCATTGCTGTTCCTCCATCACTTCCCCCCTCTGACTTCCTCATGACTGACATTAAAATTACTTCAGCTGATGTATTTTCTGCCATCACTGGCCTCAGTACTAACAAGGCAAATGGGCCTGATGGAGTCCCTCCTGTTGCTCTCAAAAACTGTGCTTCTGTGCTTACACCCTGCCTAGGTAAACTCTTTCACCTTTGTCTATCAACTTCTGCCTTTCCTTCTTGCTGGAAGTTTGCTCTCATTCAGCCAGTCCCAAAGAAGGGTGACCATTCCCAACCCTCTAACTATTGTCCAACTGCTGTAACATCCTGTGTCTCAAAAGTTTTTGAGTCAATTCTTAACAAAAAAAATCTTAAAGCATCTTTCCTGTCACAACGTTCTTTCTGATCGCCAGTATGGATTCCGTCAGGGATGCTCCACTGGCGATCTTCTCACCTACCTATCAGACTCTTTTTCCTCCTCATTTCGTGACTTTGGCGAAAGCTTTGCCACTGCACTTGACATCTCAAAGGCTTTCGATCGAGTCTGGCATAAATCTTTAATTTCCAAACTGCCCTCCTACGGTTTCTATCCTTCTATCTGTGCCTTCATCTCTAGCTTCCTTTCTGGTCGTTCTGTAGCCACTGTTGTAGACGGCCATCGTTCTTCTCCTAGACCAATCAACAGTGGTGTTCCTCAGGGCTCTGTCCTATCACCAACTCCCTTCCTTTTATTCATCGATGACCTTCTAAGCTGTACATCTAACCCTATCCACTTATACACAGATGATTCCACCCTTCACCTTTCCATTCGGTTTCCACAACATCCATCTCAGCAGTTACTTCAACAAAAAAGGGATGAGGCTATGGCACACCTAATGTCTGACTTGGCCTGTATCTCTGATTGGGGTAAAGATAATCTTGCTATTTTTAATGCATCAATAACTCAGTTCTTACACTTATCAACCCGACAAAATCTTCCTCAGGATTACCCACTAATGTTTAGTAATGTCCAGCTCAGTCCTGCATCATCCTTGAACATGCTTGGGCTTTCATTCTCTCGGGATTTGTCTTGGAAAGAATGTACTACATCTCTTGTGAAATCTGCTTCCAAGAGATTAGGTGTGCTAAGCCGATTCCAAACTTTCTTTACCCCTGCACAGAGATGTTGATCTTGTACACGGGTTTTATTCGCCCGTGTATGGAGTACAACTCTCATGTGTGGGGAGGCTCCCCACATGCAGCTCTTCTCAATAGGGTGGAGTCAAAAGCTTTTCATCTCATTAACTCTCCTCCTCTTACTGATTCCCTTCAATTTCTGTCTCTTCGCCGCACTGTTGCATCTTTATCTCTCTTCTATCGCTACTTCAACGGTCACTGTTCCTCTGAACTGTCTGCTTGCATCCCTCCATCTCTACGACGGGCACGTAGTACCCGTCTAGCAACAAACTCTCATCCCTTTTCTGTCCAACTCTCTAATGCAAGAGTTAACCGTTACTCCCAGTCCTTCATTTATGCAACTGGTCAACTCTGGAACTGTCTTCCTCCGTCTGTATTTCCTACTTCCTATGATCTCCAGTCTTTCAAATGCAGTGTGTCCAGGCATCTCGAAATGAACAGATCTTGAATTTGGCTCTTTTGTATTGTTTTTGCTTTTTCTTGGATGGAACAGTATGCAGAACCATGGCCTTTGGTTCCTTCTTCCTTGCATTAAAAAAAAAAAAAAAAAAGGGTGTATGACAGATATAGGAAGTGTTTGGGAGAGTATGCTGGTCTACTTTCCATGTTAATGTCACATTGCATAGGTCAGCAATGGGGGATGGTCAGGTACCTAGTGAAACAGCTCCAGCTCTCTCTCTCACCAGCATTCCAATTCCCCTTGGGAGTACCACCCTGACTGGCTGTTGCTACAGCCTCCTCCTGCAAAGGAAGAATATTAAAGAAAAAACTAGAAATGAATATAAAAGAATATGCAGAGAGGAATAAAGAAACTTGGATAAATGTATACAGTATTTGACATGTAATGAAGAACCTAAATTGTTTTACAGGTTTATTAATGGTAAATTGAAACAAAAGGAGGGAATCAGTAAGGTGAAGGTAGAAGGAAATGTCAATAAGGAAATGTCAATAAAGAAGTGGGAGTAGTACAGATGAACCTCAATTATCCATGAAACAATAAACCAGAATTGGTGCTAAACAAGACAATTTAAAGAAAAATTCCAAAATCAATCAACCAGGGAAAATCTAGGACCTAACCAGCATTTCAAATCCACTGCGCAACCATCCCGTCCGAATGTTTTCATTCCTTCGCCACCAGAGCGCATTACCACAGTTCCCGCCATTGTTTTGAAGGTTAACAGTGTAAATACCGCAACACACCACTGTTTTATCGCAATTTTCTGTAATATTTGGTGGAATATCAGCCACGGCTCCTGGCTGTTCATGGGAAGATGCTGATGAATCATTTTGAAAGATCATTCGATTCATGGAGCGAAATTCAGGATACACAGCTAATGAACTGCTTCATTTTCATAGCCATTGTGACATCCAAAATCGCCGTCATGTAGCAATCAAACAGTCAGACATCAGGGACTTTTTCACGAGGGGTAAACATACAAAAAAGGCAAACATTTCACTCATATCCTCCTGTTCAATTGTGGGGTTCCCAGATAGTGATGTATCAACGTCCACACCAGCAAGTACCCCAGCAAAAACAGCTGCTCCACCAGTCTCCCCCATCAGGCCTGTTCGACTCCCAGCCAGCCTATCCACTTGCGTCTGCTCCAAGACAATTAACCATAAAGTCAATTCGCCATCAGACAATTCACCGTCAAAACATGGATGATTCCCCGTCAGGACAATTTGCACCCTGGATGATTCTCCATCATTCTACAGTATAAATACTTATTATTAATTAATCAATACTTTAACCCGCCCAGTCCCAACCACTTTCCTACCCAACCCACCCCCAGAACCCGACCGATTTTCAATTTGTCTTTTTTTGGCTGAAACTTTTGGTTTTGGTGAGAAACATCGAGAAAGCACTCACCTGAAGTGAAAAATGTTCTAAACAGGTAAGAGATCTCTCACCTGACTACCGTTTTTTATCATGCTGCGGTCCATAAAATATGATACCTATGCTAAGGAAACTTAACCAAAATCACACAGCCTCGTAGATATTTATTCATTTGGTACAAATTTATGTGTAGTACAAGAGTATATTGCTTATCACACAATAATATAGGCGATATAAGCGTTGTTCCCTTACCAAATACATCAACATATTGCACCTAACTTGGCGATGTTACCTCCTCATTACTTCTGTTCATTACTAACTCTGGTGCCATATAATCTTTGTCCTCCACATCAGGAATCACTTTCACCTTGAATTTTATTGTCAGAGAGACCGTGGTTCTACGTGTCAATACTGGCCAGGTCACTGCTAACAGGTGAGTTGCGAGAAAATCATGCACCCCCCGAGAAGGGGAGGGGGAGGTGAACAGGGTCAGGCAGTGTTGACGCCTGGCTGGGGATAGAGGATGGTCTACCACATATGGCTACCAAAAATCACCCGCGACTCTTGAAAAATGTGCAAATGACGAACCTTGCAACTGACTGACATATGATGCATGTTGGTGGGTCTCAGCGTGAAAAAAAGTTGTGACGTGCATCGTACGTTGGGGGGACTGGGCGGGTTAATAACTATATTTCAGGGGAATCCATCAAAGTCTATGTTCAATAGCGTAGGCTTTGGATATTATTTATGAGCTGCACCTTTAGTCGATAATTAACCTGTTTCTTCCTCGTTGCAGTCGCCTTTGAATTGTATTCTAGCGTCACCCATAGCTGTCTTCATTAATGATGGCAAATTGTCTTGTTATTGTTGTGACGGCGAATTGTCCCGAAACCATCAGTCCTTGCTGACGACTTCTTCATAGCTTTCTTCTTTTTTTTCCTTTATTGTCAATGACTAATTGCTTTAAAAAATAGTTTCACACTGCATTTTTTTTTTTTTTAACCCTTTCGCGCATAGTAAGTTTTATTAAGTTTCACAGCTCATGATTTTACTCCCCCGCGCGCTCCGCTGGCAGCCTGCAGTACGCAAATTACACGTATTCTCGCCTCATTTTCGCCACCCAAACCTCAAAATGTTGCCCTGAATCTCACATCATCTTATTCGCCGATGTTTGTTCTAGCTGATAAGCCAAAAGAAAACCCAGAAAAATACGAATAAAAGTACACTAGGCTGCCATGAATAAACATTTTGAAACGCTGACCTCACTTCCCAACATCGTCATTCGAATGTTTTCCATCATACAGAAAAATGTTATTACAAGTTTTGATAGAGAATTTCATTGGCTTTCTAATGAGGTATGTCCGGTTGTGACGCGATTTGTAGTTTTCGAGAAAATAGCCAAAACTAAAAGCCATTTTTGTAAAAAAAAAAATTATTTTTGTTCAGGGAGGTATACTGCAGAAGTGTTCTTGCACACCTTATGTTTTTATTACATAATCTTATGTACAATTTCATAAGCTTTCTCCTGATACCTTTTTGTTTTGATACAGTTCATAGATTCCGAGTAAATCGCAAAAAACTGCAGAGTACTCACGGCCGCGGTGCACTTTCATCATGCACGCACAATAACTGCCTACGTAACCACAACTTTTCATTAGAGAAATTACATAGTTATGTCCTGTACATACGTAGAATTCACTGATCTTTATCATGGTTCTTACAGGAAATCGATACGTTCAATAATTTTGGAGTAAATGGACGACAAAGATAGAACACTCTTCCCCGCCCGCAAAGGAGATAAAAATGCTCAATTTCCCTGCCTCACGAATACTTACATATTTTCGCTCATTACGTTTTATTATTATTATTTTTTACTCAAATTATACACGTGAAATATCATAAGCTCTTTGATAGTGCTCTCAGTAACTCGACATTTCCACTAGTCTTTTTGCTAGGTACTGATACTAAAGCTGAACTTTCTTCCATCTCATGCGTATATGTAAAAAACAATACTTATTTGTGAAAAAAATATAGAAATGTAGAAATAGGTCAATGTACAAATCAACAAAATATGGATAACTCACTTGCTCCAGAGGTGTTGAGCTGCTGGCAGGAACTTGAAGGAATTGAAGATGAGTAAGGTAGTGTGTGAGTTGTGTGTGTGTGCATGACTGAGTGTGTGTGTGTGTGTGTGTGTGTGTGTGTGTGTGTGTGTGTGTGTG
>JAGKTI010004179.1:0-28281 GCA_018397915.1 Birgus latro
CTCAACCCTCCACCCAGCTCAGGGCC
The DNA here is from genome assembly GCA_018397915.1 of Birgus latro. Lineage (NCBI taxonomy): Eukaryota > Metazoa > Arthropoda > Malacostraca > Decapoda > Coenobitidae > Birgus > Birgus latro. The sequence continues at coordinate 27 of JAGKTI010004179.1, forward strand.
TTTGACCGATTTTGATGAAAAGCAATAGGCTTCCAGGGTTTATGGATATCTACCATGTGATTTTTATTTTCAGAACGATTGGCGCAAAACTGTGACCTGTAGAGTGCAGACAGACAGACAGACAGATGAAACTGCCATTAGCAGAGCACTTGCCGCATGGATCCGAATGTGTCTGCATAGTTTTCAATGGCACGTAGGCAGTCATTTGGCGCAATTTTTCGTGCATCATTGAGAAACACAGCATGGGTTTAGGAAGGTAACTATTGCATCCTCAGGAGCGCCAGACATATCTCTTTAATTTGGTAAGAAAGCAAAAATCGGTGTTCGCAATTTGAAAAAAAAAAATTGTTCCTGGGCCGGTCACTGGGTTCGGACGATTTCCGGACCCACGGCCATTGAGGGGTTTCATCCCGTCACTCAGCCCAGGGCCTTTGACTGATCTTGATGAAAAACAATGGGTTTCCACGGCTTACGGATATTTACCTTCTGATTCTTTTTTTTTCTTTTTTAGAACGGTTGGCATATAACTGTGACATGTAGACTGCAGGCAAATAAACAACAGACAGACAGACAGACAGAAAAACATACGGAACAGACCAGCATGCTATCGGAATCTCTCGTTTCTGGTAAGCAACAAACATATGGAACTGACCAACATGCTTGCCAAATCTTTCAATCCCGCCAAGCAATCAATAATAATAATAATAATAATAATAACTAAAATTATGAAACTGATGAAGCAACATTCAGAGAACTCCACATTGCAGCTGATAATGCCCCCCCTTGTAAAAGGGGGGGGGAACTATCTGGCCCCACTATGGGGTGGTACTACTACTGCGGCCAGGATGAGTTAGGAAGAATTCTGCCACTGTATTCCCTGCGTGTCGTAAAAGACGACTAAATGGGGCGGGGTGAGGGGACTAGGGACTCTCTCCTCCGTTCTTTTTAGTTCCTACAAGGAGACAGGAAATAGAAAGGGATGAGAATTGAGTTACCCCTGTACCCTGAAGATTGGGTCTATGAATATGCGTGGATGTAGTACAACTGGGGCTAAAAGGGAGGAGATAGGGAGAATGTTTGTGAGAAGAAAGTTGGATGTGTTAGCTTTGAGTGAAACAAAGATGAAAGAGAACGGTGAGTCTACGTTTGGAAGTGTGAATGGAAGACTGTCAGGTGTTTATAGAGGAAGGGCGAGAGAAGGTGTGGCCTTGTTAGTGAGCCCGGAAGTACAGCAGTGTGTGATTGAATGGAAAGAGGTGTCATCGAGACTGATGTGGGTGAAAGCGAAATTTGAACGTGAGTTGTGGGTATTTGTAGTGCATATGGGCCTGGTAGTGAAAGGGATGCCGAAGAGAGGGTCTCTCTGAAATGATGTTGATGAGTGTCTGCAGAGTTTTGGAGCAAATGTGAATGCGGTAATGATGGGGGATCTGAATGCTAGAGTGGGAAATGTAGCAGTTGAAGGTGTAGTTGGTATGAATGATGTGCCTGGAAGAAATGGAAATGGGGAACGAATGATAGGTATGTATGTTGAACGAGAGATGGTGATTGGAAATACCTTGTGTGAGAAAAAAGATATTTATAAGTATACATGGGTGAGACAGGAGGGTAGAAGGGCCGTTGTAAAAGTATTGATGGACTATGTGGTTGTGTCCAGGAATGTAATAGGAAGATTGTTGGATGTGAGAGCTTTGAGAGGGAAGGGTGGAGGTATGTCTGACCATTACCTGGTGGAGGGGAAGTTGAGAGTAGGTAAGAGGTGGGTGAGAGCTAGGAGAGTTAGGTGTGGTAGGGAGGTTTCGAAAGTAGGTGAGTCGGATGAGAGAAAAAGATGAGTGGAATTCAGTGAAAGGTCTGGAAAGTGGTAGTGTGGAGGAAGAATGACAGTTGTTTAAGTGTTCTGTGGAGGAGCATGAAGAAGAGGTGTGTAGTGTGAGACGAGTGGGTGGTGGTGTAAGAAATGGAAGTGAATGGTGGTGCGAGGAAGTTAAGTATGGCTGTGGCTTAGAAGAGACGTGCATATGATGTGTGGTTGCAGAGGAAGGATGAGGTGTCATATGAGAGGTAGAAGGAAAAGAGGAATACGGCGAGACAGGCAGTGCGTGATGCTAAAGTGGCAGCAGATGAGAGGTGGGGTAGGCGGTTGACTGAGAATTTTCAACAGAATAAGGAAATTTTTTTGGAAGGAAGTGAAAAGGGTGCGATAGGGAGAGTCTGGGAAGGAAGAGCGAGTAAATGCAGAGGATGGAAGGATGTTAACTGAGGTGGATGCAGTAAGGAAGAGATGGGTGGAGTATTTTGAAAGATTGTTAAATGTAGAGGAGGGAAAGGAGGCTGATACTGTGGCAGATGGACGGGTGCAAGGAATAAATGTATTCGGAGGGCTGAATGATTCTTTGATCACGATGGAGGAAGTGCAGGAGGCAGTTAAGGAGATGAAAACAGGGAAAGCTGCATGTATGGATGAGTGTGCTGTGGAATACCTGAAAGGTGGTGGAACGAGTATTGTTGAGTGGTTAGTAAGATTGATGAATGTGTGTTTTGTGAGCGGTGTGCTGCCGATTGACTGGACAAGTGCTTGTGTGGTTCCGTTGTATATAGGTAAGCGTGATAAGTATGAATGTACTAGCTTTAGGGGTATAAGTCTTTTGAGTGTTGTAGGTAAGGTGTATGGTAGAGTGTTTATTAAGAGAGTTAGAAAGGGTACAGAAGAAGTGATTGGTGAGGAGCAGTGTAGCTTTTGGAGAGGGAGGGGATGCTTGGATCAGGTGTTTGCTGTGAGACAGGTGTGTGAAAATTATTTAGTGAAGGGTAAGGATGGGTTTTGGACGTTCATAGATTTAGAGAATGCGTAAGACAGAATTGACAGGGAGGCTTTATTCGCTGTTTTAAGATTGTAATAACTTGATGGTAGGTTATTAAAAGGAGTAAAAAGGTTTAGTGCAAATAGTAAAGAGGTTATAAGAGTAGGAAATACTGTGAGTGATTGGTTTCCCATGAGCTTGGGGCTGCGGCAGGGATGTGTGCTGTCGCCTTGATTATTTAATATTTATATGGATGGTGTTGTAAGGGAGGTGAATGCGAGAGTGTTAGATGGAGGTTTGAGTCTGGTGAATGCTGATGGTAGAGAGTGGAATCTGAATCAGCTGCTGTTTGCGGATGGTACTACACTGGTGGTTGATTCGGAGGAGAGATTGAGACAAGTGGCACAGAAGTTTGGAAGGGTGTGCGAAAGGAGGAAATTGAGTGTAAATGAGAATGAGAGTAAAGTGATGAAGTGTATGAGGTTGGTAGATGGTAGGAGGATAAATATAGTTTTCAATGGTGAGTTGTTTGAGGAGGTAGAGTGTTTTAAGTTTTTAGGGTCACATGTTGTTGTGGATGGAAGACTAGACGTAGTAGTGAAATTTAGAATGAATGAGGTAGGAAAGGTGCTGGGAAGAATGAAAACAGTGTTTAGATGTAGTTCGCTTAGACTGAATGTAAAGAGGAGGATGTATGAAGGTGAAGTAGTGCTGACTGCATTATATGGGGCTGAAACATGGAATGTGGGTGTAGCAGTGAGGAAAAGTTTGAATGTAATGGAGATGAGGTGTCTGAGGAATATGTGTGGAATGACGCGTATGGATCGAGTGTGAAATGATGAAGTACGAAGGAGAACTGGAGTTTTGCGGGAGATGGCTAATAGAGTAGAGCAGAGAGCGTTGAGATGGTCTGGGCATATGGAGAGAATGGGTGAAGAGCAACTGGTGAAAAGACAACTGGATCGGATATGAGAGGTGTATTTCTGAGAGGAAGACCACGAATAGGATGGATGGACCGTGTGAAGAGGGAGTTAAATGAGAGAGACATGTCTGTTGAGCAAGGAAGAGTGGCTGTGCGTGATAGCAATGATTTGAGAGAAATTGTGAATGAAGAAATGGTGACGCGGCCCTGAGGGGATATTCTGCGGCATTAGGTCTGATCAGCGTTTGATCAGGTCAGGTGCAGGTAAGGGGATGGGTCCATTATGATGTGGCAGGGGTAAACCAGCTCTGCTGTCGGGCCCTGCTGCCGATGTCGTTGATTGCACTGCGCAGTTGACCCTCACGCGGTGTGGTGTGGTGAGGAGCTGTCCCCTCTCCCCTTGCGGCTAAGATACGAATAAATGTGTGTGCGGATGAGTAAATTGGGAGTGTGTCGTCCTGTCTCGGCTATCTCCCTTTCTCTGAGGGAAGCAGCCTAGGTATATAGATAGATAGATCATTGTAGACCTAATATTAGGTGATTTTTGGTATGGCTAAAAAAAAATCGAATTTTGACCTGTGACCTGGAGATCAAGGTCAAGGTCACTCATACTAAGCAGATCATGTTCACTCACGACCCACCACATTTTCATAGAGTTTCATCAAAATCGTCCAAATACTGTCCGATATAACACTTTCACACATGAGGCGGCCATTTCGATTTTCCTCAATATCTCAAAAAGTATTTGACGGATCTCAATATCAGTACCCAGGCGCACTAGTGTATGTTGACGACTGCATACTGGGACATTTGCAAAGCAATCGATTAAGTTGTTTTTTGTTGCGCAGGAAAGCAAACATTGAAAAAATAATATAGCGGCCGTGCACTAGTGTTAGGGAGAACAATTTTGTGCCAAAAGAAGCCTGCAACCAATATACATCTCTCCTGAAAATCTCAAGTCTCTGTCTCGAACAGTCTCGGAATGCCAGCCTTCTAGATCTCACCCCCCAAAAATAATAATAATAATAATAATAATAATAATAGTATCTACTATACCAATAAGAACTCCACAGAATGTGGAGTTCTTATATTAGTATTATTATAATCATTATTATTAAGAACTCCACATTCGGTGGTGTTCTTAATAACTCTACATTCTGTGTTGTTGTTGATAATGTAGATATTATTATTATTATTATTATTATTATTATTATCCATCCACCATCCAACCCTACTTTGTCCCATGAGGAGCTTAGGAACCTGGAGCTAGGCAAGTTGGTCCTGACATTTAAGATGAGAGTGACCAGCCTCACTCATCCCTGAGTGGCATTACGTGAGCAATAAACCCTAACCATCCCTTGGATGTAAACCTTCACCGGCTCAATCCGATTGGAGAGCCGTAATTACCCACTAAACCACCAGGGGCCATAATATGGTTATATGATTACCACCCAGCTTAGTAAATGGTTTCCTGGTGTACAGGATACCATTAGGCTTGTCACTCAGTGTAGAGTCACCGACAGGCAGAACGAAGAGGAAAGAATGAAGGAAAGAAAGACAGAAGAGGGAGTGTAAAGTCACCCGAAGGCAGGACGAAGAAAGAAGGAAGTAAAAGAAAGACATAAGAGGACGAAAGGAAAGAAGGATGGGGAAGAGGAAACGACAGACACCTGAGAGCAGCACTACATCAAATGAGTGGATGGTGAGCGCCCCCACCTACCATTATTACCTTCGCCAAGGAAGTTATGTTTTCACCCCTGTCCGTTTGTTTGTTTGTTGGTTGTTTGGTTTGTGAGCAGGATTACACAAATACTACTGGACGGATTTCCACGAAACTTGATAGAAGAATGGGCTTTGGCCCAAAATAGACTCCATTAAAGTTTGGTGCGGATCCGGATAAAGGTGCGGATCCAGGATTTTTTTTTTTTTCACTTTGTTTAACATTACGAGATAGGGCGTTTTTCGACATTTTCTTAAATTTTTCAGTGAACATTGCATGGATCTTGAAAAAAAAAAAAAAATCGGGCATATTTAAGATGTTGGTATCTACGAATGTGTATAGTTTGGCGCGGATCCATATAAAATTTCGGATCTAGCAGATTTAAGTATGGTTTTATAGGAGGATAGTCTTCGTCCAGCTGCATGTTGGACCTTGGCGGAGGTATGCGCTCTACTGAGTGCCATTCTAGTTATTATTATTATTATTATTATTTTGGTGGCGGGAAGACCTAGAAGGCTGGGATTCCAAGACTGTTGGAGATAGAAACTTGAAATTTTCAAGAGTGACGCATCTTGACTGGCTTATTTTGGCACCGCATCCTTTTTATTTTTTTTATTTTTTCCCCCCCTAGCATTAGCGCCGTGTTCGCGCCCTCTTTGTTATTTTTTTCAGTTGATGCTCTCCTGCGCAGCAAAAACTACTGAATCGATGCTTTGCACATGTTCCAGTATGTAGTCGTTAACAGGTACTAGTGCACCTGGATATTGATACTGAGATCCAACAAATAGTTTTGAGATACTGAGCAAAATCAAAATGGCCACTTCATGCCTGAAAGTGCTAAAATGGAAAGTATTTGGCCGATTTTGACCAAACTCGGTGGAAATGTACTGGATCATGAGTGAACATGATCTGCATAGTATGAACGCCGTTGACTATGGTCTCAAGGTCATATGTCAAAATCCGTTAAAAATTTTGAACCATACCAAAAGTCCATTAATATTAGGTCGACAACGATAACAAAAGTACAGTATATCATTGTGGAATGTGAATTTTTTTTTTAATATTGCTTCAGCAATTTCAGAATTCTACGTATTATTATTATTATTATTATTAGGATAATAAAAATAATCATTATTATTATTATTATTACCATTATTATTATTGTTATTATTATTATTTTTATTATTATCATCATAATCATCATCATCATGATCATCATTATTATTATTATTATTATTACTATTATTATTATCATTATCATTTATCAGTGGTTGGTGGGGGCGCTTACCATCCACTCACTCGATGTAGTCTGCTCTCGGGCGCCTGCCCTTTCCTCTCTTCCTTTCCTTCTTTCCATCCTTCCTCTTCTGTCTTTCTTTTCTTTATTCTTTCCTCTTCCTTCTGTCTACTGGTGACAGTACACTGAGTGACAAGCCAAATGGTTTCCTGTACACCAGGAAACAGTTTACTACTCTGGGTGGTAACCATATAACCAAATTGGGGTGCCTGGTGGTTTAGTGGGAAATTAAGACGCTCCAATAGGATTGAGCCGTTGCAGGTTTATATCAAAGGGGTGGTTGGGATATATTGCTCACGTAATACCACTCAGGGATGAGTGAGGCTGGTCATTCCCATCTTAAATGTCAGGATCAACTTGCCTAGCTCCGGACTCCTGTGTTCCTCATGGGTAACACTGGTTTACATGACGAATGAATGAATGACTATTATCATTATTATTATCATCATTACTGTTATTATTATGAAGATAGTTGCTTATGAGAATGATGTTCCCTTGGAGACATTATGGGCCCTTAGTGACAGTGCCATTGTGTGCCCCCAGCGACAGTGCCATTGTGTGCCCCCAGCGACAGTGCCATTGTGTGCCCCCAGCGACAGTGACACTGTGCCCCCAGCCACAATGACGCAAAGTGCCCTTTCAGACAGGAAAACTCTGCTGCGCTCATGATTTCACAAGACGTTTAGCCTTTCTTTTCATGGTCATGTGCACTTCCCTCTTGTCGCTCACTGACTTTTATCACCTTTGGTCTTCCTTCTTCCTTTTCTTCATTTTCCTGTTCCTCTTCCTCCCTTTCCGCTTCCTCCCTCCCTCCCCTTCTCACTCTCTCACTGGGATCAACTCCTTTCTTAAACTCTCAGTATATCCTCTGACTTTTTTCATTCTTATCTATTTGACTAGTCCAGTCATTCTCCTCCCTCTCCATTTTCCCTGTCGTTTCCCATTCTTGGATTTTCTCTTTTCCTATATACTTCATCACTTCCTGAATCTGCCATGGAGTACGTTTCTCGTCCTGACTCCACATACCTCCTTATTCCCTTCCATCAGCTTCCTTCTAATAATTCTCCATCAGCCTCCGCTTTCGCCCAGTCCTTACCGTTAAAAAGCTCTTCTCTCCTCCCAGCAACTTGGTCCATTAACATCTTTTTTGCTATCACGGTCTATCTCTCCTCCCACTTTAATTTTCCTCATTGTATCAATTTCGTACATAATTTCGAATCTTATGTGCATTTTCCTTTGAATTCACTTTTTTCAACTTCATAATTCTACCATGCTATATCTTCCTCCTGACGCCACGCTTCTCATCGCTACTTGAAATTCTCCTTCTGCCATCAGTCTTTGTTTACTTTTCGTTACTGAGAAAAAAATCGTCATATCCATCATACCAACTAAATCTTTCTGTTTCCTCTCACTGACTTTACCCGTTGTTTCATATTTTTGTAACTTCCTTGTCTTACAGTTAAATCTTTCCCACTTGGACTTTTTATTTGTTTATTATTGCCACATCCACCGTCTCATTATATTATCGACATTATTGAAAAGGCTAAATAAAGAGCATCACTATCCTGTGTCTAAAGTTGTTGCCTTTGACTGTACAGGTTTGTGGTGTGGTGATGTGCGAGAAGCTTGTTTGGTTGTTTAGTCGAGGGAGAGAGAGAGAGAGAGAGAGAGAGAGAGAGAGAGAGAGAGAGAGAGAGAGAGAGAGAGAGAGAGAATGACGACACTTAATACCATGCCCTTTAACTAACTGGGGCACACACACACACACACACACACACACACACCATCAGCAGTGCAAGGTCACAAACAGCCTCCCTTCCGCACGTGTTGTCATGTGGCGCTGAATCATCATCATCATCATCACGAAAAACATCATAACCTCATTTGTTACATGCACACGTGTTGGGGGGATCTGGAGCACTGGCCCTTGAGTTTAACAGGGAGATACATTATACAGCAAAGGAGAAACCCAGACACAATGGCCTCCCCCACTCATCTGCCTACCCTTCCCACCTTTCCTTCTTTATGGTAGGAGTTACGAGACGCCTTGCAGCAAAGGTACAGTGTGCTGAACTGTCCCATTCCTTTACTTATACAAAAGGGCAGTTAAAGGGGTGGGATGTGTTGGCAGGGTAATTTACAGCTCCTAACTTGTGGCTGTTGAAGTTACTTTTTAGTCACGCAGGGGATATATGGGAGTTATTCTTTCTCCACATCTCCCAGCGATGAGCATATGTAACAAAAGAAGGGATAAATAAAAGAATAAAGAAATAAATGAATATATAACTCTTAAAGACTGGTAAGAAGCGCTGCAACACCCATTTAACATTAATCTTGTGATATTTTACATGACAAAATGTAAGTATTGCACTTGTACACTGTCCAAGTGGGATTATATTTATTTCGCAAAGCAGAATCATACTCTCTCTCTCTCTCTCTCTCTCTCTCTCTCTCTCTCTCTCTCTCTCTCTCTCAGAACCTGAGTTAAAAGAAACAAGATTAAGTGAACTGAAAAATTTTCTTCAGCACCGAGGATATCCCAAAAGTATAATAAGAAATGGCATAGTAAGAGCAAAACAAATACCCATAGGCAACCTTCGGAGCTTCAGTAATAATGAAACAGCTGGTGATACACATACAATACCGTATATATCAACCTGTAACCCAAATTATGATGACCACTTTAAAGAAGTCTCATGTATAATTAATGTTCCTCAAAAGATACCCGAAACAGAAGAAATTTAGAAAGACGTTTCCTTAATTAAAGCGAGGCGACAACCCAATAATCTAAAAAGAATTTTGACAAAGGCTAGGTTTAATAATATATCTAGTTTCAAAGTGGAGAAATGTGAAGACAAGAAATGTAAGCTCTGCAAGGAAATAATTGAAGGCAGTCAATTTACTTTCCCAGTGCCAACTATACATTCCAAATTAACGAAAACGTGGGATGCTCGACACAAAACTGCATTTATGTAATTCGCTGCAGTGGATACAAAGAGATTTATATAAGTGAGACCTCAAATCTCCGGCTCCGTACTAACCTCCATAATGATCATATTAATCACAGTAAAGGTTTATATGTTAATACCCACACAGCTAAATGTGCAAAAAAATTTTCTCCAAAGTTCAATATTATGCCCTTCTATAAAGTAAAAAAGGATGATCCTACATTAAGAAAGTTGAAGGAAAAATATTTCATAAAAAAATTTTAACCATTGCTGAATAAAGATCTATGAAACACCGACCAAATTACTGCTTCAAAAAACGAACCTTTTTCGAATTACGAAAGTGGGGCAACTGAAGCTTCACACAACTCGAAATGAAACTGACAACAGTGGCCAAATCATGCCAAGTATCAGTGGCTACCAATCATTTATAGGAAGCATACCTCTTCCTGGGCCACTCTTTGTATAACTGATGATCTAGGAAACTATACAAATGAATTTTAATTAAACTTCGATTTTAATTTACAATACACTATTTTAGTACATGCCTCCTGTTTGTGCACATGCTGTCGGTGTTCTGCTAAAAGGCATCAGTCTCTCTCTCTCCCTCTCTCTCTCTCTCTCTCTCTCTCTCTCTCTCTCTCTCTCTCTCTCGAGAGAGAGAGAGAGAGAGAGAGAGAGAGAGAGAATCCTTTGGAATTTCCTATCTTCTCCCCCCACCCCCCTCAGCTGTGAGTGTGGTGATAACAAGCGAAAACCTTGTAGGGGATCAGCGCCGGACGCAGGTGTTTCCACAGGCAGGGTGTCATGTGGGATAATTATGTGGGTCATTGTGTTGGGGTTGTTAGTCCCAAGGCGGGGTGGATGTTGGCGGGGTGAGTGGCGGTTAGGGGAGGGGATGTGTTATGGCCCTAGAGAGGAAGGATGGTAAGGCAATGATAAGAGAATTACATGAGTGAGTGAAGGAGTTGGTGTTATCAGACACATACAAGCCCAATTCTTAACCCCTTGGCAAGTGCTATACTGTACACGTGTACACACATCCAAAAAAGTATCGTTACAGGGGGTCCGATGATTTTCATACTGAACAACCCAGCTGTCTCGGTAGGGTTAGAGGCTGTTATCAAACGTTTCATTAGTGGTGTTAGTTTGTATCTCGAAGATGTATCGATACTTTTCTGAGTGTGTGTACAGTGCATTGCCTTTTTACACTTGGTATAAACCTATGACTTTCATACATTTCTGGGACGACGCCCTCGTCCATATTGTTCCCCGAACTCATCTCATCCCCCAGATTTAATCAAGAGAAAACAAAAACGTTTTATTAGTTTTTATATGAATGTTAATCAACTAACTTTTGACAAGTGCATACAGTATTGTTCTTATGTGTCCAATAGGTTTCACAGCCTGTTGCCAAGGCCCAGTAGTCCTCCTACATATCATACACCTCCACATGTCGCCACTTCGGCACTAACACCCACCGTCCATATTGAATACATGCTTGGGCTGTCTTATACAGGACTGGTGTACTGATATAAGAGGGGATATTTTTACGGCATGTAGGTGGGTCTTCTGGTAGATCAGTAAAGTCTGCTTTATGAAATTCGATCCTTAAACTATTCCCTGCCCCAGCCGAGATTCGAAACTGGGTCCATTAGGACTGCAGGCCACCTCTCTACTGATTCAGCAGTAGAGGAAGCGTAAAATAATATCTTATTGTGCTGATAATATCTTTATGAACAATACTGTATTGTTATGATAAGTCATAAAACCAGGACGATAAGCACATTATAGAGCACAGCCTGTTTCCGACAGTCTTATGTGTCACATTCCGATTAAGACTGATCATCAAGGCGTAACAAAATATGTTTTGTAATTATTGTGCTGCCAAAAAGTGTGTTTCAACCGAATATATAAATGGGTGGTCTCCTAGACGGCTATTTGTACTTGTCGACATTTCTATTATAATTATTTTTAATGTATATTAACTAATTTTAACAAACAGGAAACATTTTTCGTATGACCCCATTTATTAACACCCTCCTCTTGGACTTATCTCGTTCCTCCCAGCTTGGAAATTACTGATATAAAAAGATTGCAATTAATGTTGATAAGGCTTAATTAATTTTTGTTTGTACAGACGAGTTTTCGGGTATGTCATTGGCCCTATAGGCGAGAGAGGATGTTGTGGATTATCTGTTTAGACCGTGGGATGAAAGAAGAAACTGACATAAACACAGAGGAAGAAGGGTAAGAGAGGTTCTCGAGTGAAAGAATGAAAAAAACGCAAAGATAGAAAAGGACCTGTGAGTCATTTTACTAACTGGTCGATTCAGAAAATTTCTAGAGAACCAAAATGAGGGTGTGGTTAGGAGTGCTAAAAGTGTGTGGATGGTGGTGCAAAGGTGTCACTACATATGAAACAGCATACTGGGATGAGTAAAAAGAAAGAACCGTGGGAAATCAAAGGAAGTAGATAAAACTGATGCAAGAAAATAAGTCAGTGGAAAATTAAAGAAATTATGTTGATAGCAAGAAATGAATGTAAAGATTATTTTGGAGAAGAAAAATAATTTATCTGTCTATCCGTCTATCTATTTACAAGTCTACCTGTTCATTGACTGACAACTCATTCTGTGAGGGATGGTCTCTATTAAAGGGTCCCCAGGTGTTTCTGTCTTATATAGTAACAACCCATCTTCCTACGACACACCATCCTCTCGCTCCTTCTCCATTTCGTTGTCGATTTCCCTCTCCTAGTCCTTCCATGAACTTCGCTCTCACTCACTTGATTACTAAGTTACTGTACTCTCCTGAAGAATGGGGTCAAGGAATTATGGGAAGTGTTAAGAAGACGAAATTTGCCCAGTGGTAGAACTTTTCCGAGACAGGTTTCAAGCAGGGTGGGATTCCCGAATCACGTGCTCCAGGTTTTAAGCATAACGAGACTCCTGAGGTCCAGAGTCTTTAGGCATAATCAAAGTTCTTAATCAAAGAATATGAAATTTTTCATACTGATAGAAGTTCACCCCTGCCACGTTTTTGGAAAATATGAAACTACCGAAGGTCGCCCCTCACGAGGATGGGGAGGCCCTCCATTATGCACGGCTATAGTTTTTAATCTGGGAACATGAAATTTTGCATATTGGTAAGCGTTTACCCGGCCACATCATAGGCAGGGTGGGACTCCTAGTAATTATCATCACCCTCACTTCCCACGGGCGAAGGGGAAGGATGACTCCCAAGGGGGACAATGGCATAGTTTTATACCTAAGCACATGAAAATTTGCACAGTGGTAGATCTTTACTGGGACCACGTTTTAACATAAGGAGACCCCCATTGGTCACGCTCGCGTAGGGGGAGGGAGTGACCCCCAGGGGTCCTGGTATGTCATGTTTTTCAACCAAGAAACACGGAACTTCGCATAGTGGTAGACTTTCACCTTGGCCACGTTTTGACAGTCTAGGACCTCATATGGTCACCCCAATGGGGTGACGGTCCCCAAGGAAGACAACGGCATAAGTTTTACGTAGGTACACGAAATTTCCACAGTCGTAGACCTTGGCCCGGACCACAGTTTTTAGAAGGTGGGGCCCCCTGGGTTTGCCCTTCCACCTCACCCGTAATACTTATTTCTTTCCCTTTGCAACATTGCAAGAATGAGTGCAGCTATCAAAAGATGTCCTTTGTCTTGCTCTCACATCAACATTAGTCTTCACAAATCTTTTAATATCTCCATCTATTCCTCCACAGGCACGTCTGAGATGAATTGTTTCAACATTTCTCACTTCTGATTCATGTCTCAAGCATCATCCACGCTTCGCTATTGTGTTAGTATGTTTGCGCTGGAACTACTACACTGTCATGCCACGCTTTCCCCAGTGCTCCTCATTACTCTTTACATCCCTGCCAGCTTCTTTTCTTGCTATACCGTTACTTTCAGCTCATCCTCCATACCACCATCATTGTTCACAGCATTGTCAAAAAACCTGATCACTCGCACATTTTCCATTTCTCTGCCGTTTAGTCTCCACCTTAATTCGTCTCTGCACCTCCTTCAGGGTAAAGACAAATAAAGAATCTGTAAGAAAACAGTAATATAACTTATTTAGAACAAAGAAAAGTGTTTTGGAGAGATGTGCGAGAATGTAGGAATTAATGTAAGAATGAACTGACACTTGTTTGACAGTTCCCCCACTGCTGTGATTTTCTGCTTCAATTTCTGGATACCTCACAGCCTATACATTAGTAAAAAAGTGTTCTGCTATTAATGGTGATGATGATGATGATGATGATGATAGTGGTGATGATGATGATGATAATAATGACGACAGACAGACAGACAGACGTACAGACAGATGGACAGATGGATAAATAGATAGATAGATAGATACGACAGAGTTGTGGAAAACCAGGCAGACCAACTGACAGATAGACATATGAAAATATTATTGTTTGTAAATGGTATCCTTGTAATCCTTTAAGAAACGAGGGACAAAAAAAAAACCTCTCTTCGTTTAGTAAGATTTAATTAAAAGAGGCGTCAGTTGAGGTCTTGCATCCATGATTTGCACTTTCTCAGATTTCTTTGTGTTGACGTAGGAATGTGACAGTCCCACCAGCAGTATTTACGCTACAAGTCTTCTAACTCCAGTGGCACAGAATGGAGGCATGTTTGCTTCGAGGATTTCCATTCCCATCTGATTCAGGTCCTCGAAGAAGTCTGTGAGCTCTGCTTTTGATCTTCTCACCACATGTGATGTAGGAATTTGGGCTTGGATGGTGACGGATGAACTTTCTATTCTCTGTCTGTATGTATGTTGCCAGATATATTGACAGATGACAGATATGTAGATAGAGGGAATATAATGTTAAGTCATCATCGCGGTTGCAGAGTTACTAAGAACACATGGAAAGAGGATAACTGCAGAAGGTTGACTGGCTTATACTAGGCAATCCCTGTAAGAGTGTAACTAGATAACCGGGATAAGATAAGGACAATAATGAAGGCGCTCTCCAACCCACAAAGCCCTCGTGCAAACACTGGCAGGAATGCGCGAAAGGGAACATCACATGGAATAGAACAAATAGCGTGGAAATTTTATGAGAAAGGACGAAAGTAAAATGTATACTTTCCTAGAACAACCAAAAAGTGAAAAAAAAAAAAAAAGTGAAAAGGCTAAGGTTCATCCCAAATCCTTAACCCCTCAGTTCCGGTGACGTATTATTTATTTCTGCCGTCCCGTAACGATTTTATTCAGTTTAAGAAAGATTTTTTGAAGAGAAGGGTTACGGGTTACATTAGGGGAGGCGGTAGCTCGATCGGTAGAGAGTTGGCTTGCAGTCCCGAGGGACCCGGGTTCGAATCCTCGCTGGGGCAGGGAACAGTTTAAGGATTTGAATTTCATTAAATCAGGCTTTACTGATCTACCAGAAGACCCGCCGACATGTCGTAAAAATAACCCCGCTAATACCAATACACCAGTCCTGTATGAGACAGCCCTAGCATGTATTCAATATGGACGGTGGGTGTTAGCGCCGAAGTGGTGACATGTAGAGGTGTATGGTATGTAGGAGGACGGCTGGGCCTTGATAGCAGGCTTTAAAGCCTATGCCCAGAGTCGGACATATAAAAAAAAAAAATATAGAATTATTAAAATTATCCATATAATTATTCCTCAGCACAAAGGAAAGGGGGAAAAAGAAGTGTGTGGTAATTATATGGGCATTTGTTTTCTTAGTGTAATAGGCAAAGTATATGGTAGGATACTTATTGACAGAGTAAGGGAAATAACAGAGGAATTAGTTGGAGAAGAGCAGGAAGGTTTTAGGAAGGGAAGATGTTGCGTAGATCAGATATTCATCCTTAGGGGTTTAGTGGAAAAGTTTCTAGAGAAGGGAAAGATATATACGGTCTTCATGGGTTTGCAGAAAGCATATGCCAAAGTGACCAGACAAGGAATGTGGAAAATATTAAGAATATATGGAGTAAATGGGAAGCTGTTGAATGCCATTAAGTATATGTATGAGGGTGCTAAGGCTGCAGTGCTTGTGAATAGTAAATAGAGTGAATTTTTCTATCTGTATGTTGGACTGAAACAGGGATGTGTCATGTCTCCATGGTTGTTCAGTCTGAATATGGATGGAGTTATAAAAGAGATACAAGGTAGAGCAGTGGATGTTGGAATGGCCCTAATGAGAGAGGGCAGCGTTTGGAAACCTCCTATTCTGTTGTTTGCAGATGATACTGTATTGTTAAGTGAAGATGAAGGGGAACTGCAGGCTTGGGGAATGATTTTGGGAGAGTGTGTATGAAACTGAATCTAAAGGTGAATGTAGGGAAGAGTAAAGTTATGGTCTTCGAGAAACATGAATTCACTGAATGTCCAGTGAGGCTGGATGATGAGGAAATGGAAAATGTGAATTCATTTAAGTACTTGGGTAGTGTGATGAGTAAGGATGGAAGTTTGGAAGATGACGTGCTTGGAAGGGTACAACAAGGAAGAAAGGTTGCTAGTTCTTTGAAAGCAGTGATAAGAAATAGGGAAGGGAGCATGGAGGTAAAAAAGTCGCTACTGATAGTATTGTGATACCAACTCGAACGTATGGGAGTGAAGCTTGGACCCTGCTGGAATGACACAATTCAAGAGTATGAGCAGTGACAATGAGTTAGCTGGGTGGTGAATGTGAAGTTACACGGAGAGACGGACTACCAAATAAGCAAGTGAAGGACCGTTGTGGAGTGAATGCAGATGTGACAGAAAGCGTTAGTAGAAATGCACTGAGGTGATTTGGCCATGTGAAGAGGATAGAGAGTGCGAGACTAACGAGGAGAGTGTATGTGAGTTAGGTGGAGGGGAGGGAGAGGAAGGGGAGGCAGAGGATGAGATGGTGGGGTGGAGTGGAGAAATATATGAGAGAGGGGTGTGTAAGATGAGGGGAGGGCAGTGAAATGGTGGGGGACAGGGCGACATGGAGGAGATTTGTTTGTGGCCACCCTTTACGGGATTAAGGCGGCTGGCAATAGATAGACAGATAGATCATTAAGAGAAATCTTTCGTAAACTGAACATAATCGCCTAGGTGCAGAAGGCATAAACTAAACGTCACCCGTATTGAAGGTGTCAAAAACATCAGCCTGTCTACCCTGTTTTGAAACTCTCAATGGATGGGGCATCTACAACTCATTTGGACTTATATCTCTCGCACATTACTCTATGTCTAGCCCTTTTGTCCCTATCTCTTTACGAAAACAGAATTTATCTAGTCTAAAGGCGTTTGTTTGAGTACTGACGATTGGATCAATGTTTATGGACGTGTTAAGGATAAGGCAAGAATATGAAAATTCGGTTCACTTTTTATCTGATTTGACCTAAGCCTGATGAAAATATTGAGGGTCATGCAAGAAGAAGAGAATTCAATTTTGAGAACATCCATAAAAAAGTTAAGGTCACAGGGCAAAGTCAAAGTTTTATCCGTGTGCCTGTGTGAACAAAATTACTAAAACAGTGTTGCTCTTATCAGGATCAACTTGATAGATAACTTAAGGATTACCCAAACGGTTGACCTACTGTTTTGAGAACAATAGATAAAAGGTCAAGGTCACACAGCAAGGTCAACTAAAACAGTTTTTATTTAACGAAGACAAAACTGTGTGGAAGGGTTCTGTCACGAATTTTCTACATTGTAACGTTGTGTTGAGTGAGTCGTGACATCGTCCCGTAAATTTGAATTGTCTGTTGGCGCGTTAGCCGTTACACGCCGGCGCGCGCACCTCCCGCGCTCGTCGCGCCGCCGATTCGAATGGGAGCTCAGTTTGCTTGTAGACACGGCGGGACGCGGAACGCCTTTCTAGGCTCTGTGCTTTTCTAGCGTTTTCAGATTTCAGCTTGTATTGGCGTGTCTCCTGCAGCCCCACCCACTTTGGTGATCGTCACAGCAGCTCTGTTTCATCCATACCGATCAGTATTTTCTGGTTTTTTCTAGGCTAAGCTTTTTGAAATATTTAGCCGTTATCTGAGTGTTTGAGCGAGTGAGTGCATTCCTTTATTTGATTTGAATTTCATTTAACGTAAATTCATTACTTTGTAATTAATAAATTCACAGTTCTTTTCTTGAGCTTTGTTAAAGTTATTAACTGTGTTTAATTACTCCACTCTGTTATTTAATACAGTTTGCTACTCTGCGTTAGCACAACTTTTGAATTAAATCACGGCCGGTACTTAGGCCAGCTTTAACATCACTCTCTAAATCCGTTGTGCTAGCTGGGAGTTTGGCTCAGCCAAGAGCCTGTTGTTATTATTATTATTATAATTTTTTTTTTATTGTTGGGGGGGGAGAAGAAACTTTCTCGTAGGCCAACGGTACAATATTGCAGCTCAATAGAGTACTCTGTCTAGTTCTCTGCTGCGTGCCGTTGAGGAAGTTTGTAATTCTCGACCCTAGAGAATTGACATAGCACACTTAGCTATACATTGTATACCAGTTATACAATATTTCATTATTTCTTGGGAATACTTAAATTTCCCCTGACATCTGGCGACTTCGCCAGAGCAAACTCTCATTTTCCCCTGACAGGTTCATATGATAATAAACAAGCATTATGGAATCCATATTTGAGAACACATCAGTCGAAGACCAAGGTGATGGAAAAAGTCAAAGGGCAAGGTCACTGGGTAAAGCCAACCCAAATAGCTGCCATCCGCCTTGAACCAAAGTTGGTGCAAGGGTTAAGGGTTAGGCATGAATGAAGTGTTTCGATTTGTGAGTGTTTATTCGTAGATCAAGGTCACACTGCAGAGTAAAATATTTGACCTGTAGACCAGTTGGTGGGCCCGGGTGTTGCACTCCCTGAGTGCACATTCTTATTAATTTCTGTTATCATACCCGTGCCCGCAGAACGAGGGAGGAAATTGTGTTTTACTAGACGTGTGTGTGTGTGTGTGTGTGTGTGTGTGTGTGTGTGAATAAAATAACTCGAAGTTCTCATCCCATTTTATCGAAACATGGTTGAGGGGTCGTCCTCGGGATTGACCGATTATATTAAAGGACCATATATCAAAGGTCAAGGTGACATGGCACGGTCAGCTTAAGTAGTTTTATGAGACTTTGACCAAACTTTGTACAAGGAGTTAGGGTACGGCGAGAAAAAAAAAATCCCCATTTTGAAAACAGTTTAATGTCAAGGTCACAGGGAAAGACCAAATGCCAAGGACACATGGCAAGGTCAATTTAAAGGTTCCGTGTGATATAGATCAAACTTTGAGAGAGGGTAGAGGGTAAAGCAAGGATGGATGGAATCGAATTTTAGACAAATAGGTCAAACAAATAGGTCAAAGTCACAGGACAAAGTTAAAGGTCTGGTCTATATGGTGGGATCTCTAGTATAGCATTTCCTGAGTGCTCCTTCTTGCTTAATTTTGCCGATGACTGCGCTCACACTGAGTGTTTATAAATTTTCACGTTGAATTTCATTAGCCAATCCTCTGATCGTTTGCAAAGACTTTCAGGGATCCCTTTGATGGGTATTATAATCCCCTGTTGAACTAATGATACGTCCTATTTTTGTGTCAACTGCAGATTAACTAATATTGCTAGTAACCCTTTGGTATGAACAATTTATTAATATAATAAACAATAAGGGACAATGGATTGAACCCCGGGGCCCTCCGGGAATAACTGCTCAGTCTGACTTACGTTCATTTGTAATAACCTTCTGATTTCAAGTCATTAGCCAGGATTCGATCCATTTTAGAATATTACTGTCTTTACCGCGCACTCGAATCTTTCTAATTAAGCTGTCCTTAGGAACCCTATCAATGCTTTGCTGAATTCGAGATAGATGGTGTCGTATGCTTATTGCTATCGACCGCCTCATACAGCTAAGAGAAAAATGTGCAGGATGGATCTTGCATCAATCCATGCTGACTCTCTTCTGTCAGTTTAAATGTTCCTAAGTGGTCTCTGATTTTATTTGCTATAACTGACTAGCATTTTTCTCTCTGTTGATGTTAAGCTTACAAAGTGATAATTCCATGCAGCTGATTTACCCTTATTCTTAGGCTAAAAATGGGTACAACGTTTGTTGTATTCAATACATCTGGAACTATTGCCGAGATTAATTCGCCCACTCATTCGGAGCGAGAGTCACGGGGCGCATAACCTCACTCACCCTTCAACTGCATGAGGGTTCCCCCCATGCAAGTCTTAGGGGAGGAAATCCTTCCCCCCAGAGTCTCTTCCCTAAGAACTATCAGCTTGCCTCAGCAGTTTTGGAGTATTTTCCTTGGTCTCCTCCATCCTGGGTAGCTTCTTTCAGAAATTACATTGTGAGCAGGATTAGCCTCAGGAAAACACGGTGCACCCCCATGTGACTGGATATGGTGATCTTGTATCATGCAGGTAATTGACTTCGACTCAGTCTCATGGAACAGTCACTCGCTACACACCCAGCCATGTAAGTGACGACCCATGATCCTGCGAAGGTATTTAGTACCAGGGCAGTTAGTTCAGTGCTCCAAGGTACTGCCTACAGTGGAGTCCGTATCTCGCACCCGTAGCATAAGGTAGAGAAACCAGCTCCTTGAAGATGCGAATATTCGTTCTTCTACATCTCTCCCAAACTGGGTGCCAAGGCTTCCTGGGGAGCCAGTGTGCATTTCTTAGAGGAGTCACGTGTCGAGTGTCTGGTCCCATTAGAAATATAATTTTATAAACAATTTCCTGAGGCAATATGTTTGCTTCTCTTGCCGAGCAGTCCAAGAGACAATGCAAGATGAATTCCAGAAACTTTGATGTGATTCATTTACCCGAGATATTCAGTGAGATGAGTTTAATGAAGCTTTAGATAAGAACGTAACGCTACCTTATTATCATGAAAATGGCTGTTCAGGTGTCTCTGGCATTTCAGATTGTTTATCTCAGCGAAGTGGAGTGTTTTATAACCTTCACCATCAAGTCACAACAACAATGCATTCCACATGGAAGATGGCCTTTGTTTATGGCTCATCCACTGACACCCGACTTGACGATAAATTTGGAATTACATCCAGATTTGTGAGTTTCCAAATAACTTCTGAATGTTGCTTTACATGCATGCTCTTCGTCTAGATTTTTAATTACCAGAATTGTCGAAATTTCATATCAAACATACGGTACATATTCGAACGACGTTGCCTTGTTTCCTTCCTTAAACGAAAATATGGATGAGGGCTCCACATGTTATGGTGTTTTATTCGGGCAGCTACGGAACAGAAAACTTTGGGAGCAACTGTTCTACAGAAATAACAGTACCAAATACTAGACCTGTGTGAGTCCATGCTGTCATAAGTCAAACCAGTGCAGTGAGAAATCTCATCATTATGACTTACCATTGTTATGGTAACATTACTGGGATACGTGAATCTCCCCAAACCTACGGTATCCTCACCACACGAATGAATAGACTATATTGCTTCATACAACAAACTACTATAAGCCTGGACGTTACTCTTGGCCCAGAGGACCATTCATTCTATAGATTATGCCTCCCCATGAATTATCCTAAAGAGGACTCAGGAGTGTCTCCAGCGACTCCGTTACGTAACCGCAGTATCAGCAAAGTCAGGGTCAGTATACACAAAACTGTCTCTGACCCTGGCTCACAGCAAGGCCCAGTTTCCAACCCACGCTTATGCTGGAAAGTGAGGGGCAAGGACACATTTCTTACTCCAGAACTTACTGGAAAGAAATTAGATGCTTCCCCTTCACACTTGACAACACTTTCAGTGTTTGAATATAGGTCAGCCATGAGCTAGGGACCTCATGAAGTTGCAGAAGCTCTCATAGTGTCTCCTGGTTTATAGAATCACACGCCTCCTTTGGCTCAACATAAGCTACCAGCATTCTTTTCTGAAACCCACAACAGCATTCCATGAGAACTCAAAGTGAGGTTAAGTGACCATCCAGTCAGGTATAGGCTTCTTGGGCATGAATTCAGATTCCTGAAACCTCTGAAACTTTATCAACTAGCCCAGGATTAACATCAAAAGCACNCACTTCATTTCACCTCATCTCACCCTCACCTCACCTCGTCGTACCTCACCTCACCTCACTTCTCCCCCTTTCCTCACATCACCTTACCTCACTCCTCACCCCATCACTTTCTTTATCACTTCCTGCACTCACACAAGCTCACTTCACTCCCATCCCCCTTCACCTCCACCCACATTAACTTCCCTTAACACTTCCTTTTACCACTTCTTCTTCCCTCTACCAACCTAATAGAGTATTTTGAGTTTGATAAATTTCTGTGTCAATAATACAAAGTCTATGTAAGGCCCACGTGAGTTTTCCCGTCGCTGCACATTTCCATGAATTAAACAATTCTGGTTTTCAGTGTTTTTCAGATATAAATAATGTGTTAGAAAGATTATTTTACCACTTACACCTGCCTCCATCTTTCCTGTCTCTTCCTTCTGTGTAGACACGCATATTATTCAGCACGACATCATGACTGACAAATAATGAAACCAACAATCATTCTCCCAAAGCACGACACGCAACCGTCCCTTTATACATCCAAGTCCTTGTTTTAGTTCTACGAAAGAGCAGACCAGGCTAAGGAGATCCTGTCCAAAAGCGTTGTGCTCGGTCTACTGCTACGCCTTCTGCTACATTTTATGCTCGCAGACATTTATATCCCCACGATGCTACGTGGTCGAGTTAGTTATTACACAGTATGTGGTTACGTGCAGTTTCGAAGGTCAAAGGTAACGATATTTCAGCAGTGATGAAAGCTGTTAATTTTGCCATTCTGGCGCTCTATACTGCTTCAAATATCACGTGAGAGAAGCAAGAATAAAGGAAGCACCAACACTATATAGTGCCTTCCTAGATTGTTTGCTAGTTGAAAAATATTATCATGACAACTTCCAGCCAACCTTGCCCTGCCATCGCTGTTCTGGCACCACTTCACCTTCTGCTCAGCCCACCTTTCTCGTTCCAGAGCACAACTTCCTGGGTGGGGGGTGGACGTGACCATCTCCACGTCGGCACCTCGTGTACCGGAATTACACATACGGTCCCAGTCAGAATTTGTTACCGTACTATTTATTTTGGAAGGGAAAGGTCTAGAAAAATCTCAAACATTTAACCATCATTTCTGAAATCCACGATGAAAATAAAATTTACGGATTTCGCTCTTCTGCTTCACTTTAAAGTGTTCTGCAACGTAGCATGCAGGTTAATCACATCCAATGCTGACAAGTGCATCCTAAATCATCATCGGAATCTGGAGGCTGGCATACCCCTTCACCCTCGCAGTTTTGATAATACGACAGGCAGCGTTGAATGAGGGTCAATTATCTAAATAGACCCTCCAAGAGTACTATTTTAGCTTATTATTGTCTTTTCATCATATCCAACCGCCAATCCCGTTTCTGTGAGTGCCTTTCCACCTTCTCCATATTCTAGGGGTATTCCTGCATCAGTCTATGAGTGTCACACGGAGCAGTGGTGTGGGCATCAAAGCAGCCATACTCGTGTCTGAGCTGAATCCAAAGAGGGGGGAGTTCAGCACGTCCGGGTCTCTTTCTTTTATTTATTCCATTATTCTCCAATGAACGAAGAAGCAACGCATATTTGAGAGTTTCTATTTGTGTGAATTTAAGCCTATTGGCGAAGCTTTTTATTTTGTAGGAGTATGATAAACTGTGTTAATGTATGTATGTTTATTATTGCCGTTAATTTTAAAAGAATGCTTGTTATCAGTGTGAGAGAAAATAAGCTTAGGAGAGCCTGGCCCCTTTTCTGACAAATGTTGGATCTACTTCTGCGTGTGTGTGGACCAAGCGCCTGCATGAGAGCCTCCTTGTTCGAAGGGAATATGGGCCGGAGTGTTAACCACGCCAGTAACATGACGTATCTTTTCTGCTGCTTTCAGATGATTTACGCGATTTAGGAAAGATCTCTCATAATGTTCGGGTTAATCCTAAACTGGATGATGCCGTCTAGCTGTAGCAAGAATATATTATAATTAACGTCCTTTGGCTGAAAAAGGCTAAGGGATAGGACTCATGAGCCAAGCCTTGTTCATGTACACAAACTTTATTTCTAGCTTGTATTCAGTATGAATGGTAGGTATTAGCGCCGAAGTAGTGGCATGTGAAGGTGTATGGCATGCAGGAGGACTGTTAAGCTTTAGGGAACGGGTATCTTTTGTGCCTAGTATCACACACACACACACACACACACACACACACACACACACACACCAACAGCGGACAGTGTAAATAGCGTGGTCCCCCTTTGCTGAGTGTGGAGTGCCTCTTAGGCTGAGCGCCTCCCTCCCCCCCCTCCATTGTGGCAGGAGTAAAGTAAATTGCACTAAGATCCCTTGACCTACACCAGGCAACGTTCAATACCCAGAACACTGCCATAAGGACTATTCTGGGAACTCCTGCTGGGGAGAGCCCACGCTATATATGTGTACTGTATCCTCTTGAGTTGTACCTCAGTATACAATCGTCATAAAAGCTTGGGAGTGCTTTGTTTCTAGTAAACCTTTGCTGAATGATATAAAAAAAAATATCTTAAGAAGGACTTCTTTCTCTGAAGGTCGTAAAGAGTTAATCGTTGGGATACACCAAAAGTTATACTGACAGGTATCTCTAATGTTAGACAACTACTTCCAGAATTCATTCACGGTTACCATAATAAGAACTCCGTGAATATATTCTATCTATCTATTTATTGCCAGACGCCTCAATCCCGTAAGGGGTGGCCACAAACAAATCGCCTCCAAGTCGACCTGTCCCCCGCCATTTCATTGCCCTGCTCCCAGCGCTCACACCCCCCTCTCTCATATACCGTACCTCTCTACTCCATCCCTCCATCTCATTCCTGGCCTCCCCCTCCCTCTACCCCTCTCCACCTCACTCATATACACTCTCCTCGTCAATCTCTCACTCTCCATCCTCTCCACATGGCCAAACCACCTCAGTGTGTTTCTGCTAACGCTTCCTATCACATCCACATCCACACCACAACTCTCCTTCTCTTCCTCATTTGTCAATCTGTCTCACCATGTGACTTCACATGCTCCTCTCAAATAACTCATTTCCACTGCTCTCACTCTTGACTTCTGTCCCTCCAACAACGTTGAAGCTTCACTTCCATACTTTTGAGCTGGTATCACAATACTGTCATAGAGTAGCCTTTTCACTTCCATATGTCAATGCAGCTTAATTCAGGCATAATCAACAGGTAGTCAGAATCTACACTGTAATTTCAAGGATAGTGAATGATCATTCTCCGACAGTATGGCAAATAAAAGAAGTATCGTTATTTGTAGTACTGATGAAACTATCTTGATCTGTGTTTCGGTATGCCTGTTGCCTCTGAGCAGATGAAAAGAAAGCTTAGTACCGTAAAGGTAATTCAACGAACGATTAAATGGTGCATCACCAGCGTCCAACACCTGGTCGATGAGCCAAACATTTAACTTTGTCCCATGACCTTAACGTTCGAACGATTGCTCTCAATATCGAATTATTTCATTCTTGTCTCAACCTTAACACTTCCACCATCTTTGGTCCAAATCAGGATCATATCAGCTAACCTTGGCTTTTAACTTTACCCTCTGATGTTAACCTTTATCTGACAAAATCAAATAATTTTATCCTTACCGTACCCTAAATAGCTATACAGAGATTGGTGAAAATCAGACACAAACTTTAAACTGGCTCTGCCATGTGACCTTGACTTTTGACCTGCTCTTAAACGCAATGATTAACCCTTCAACCGATCCTCAACACTGTCACCAACTTTCCTCCTAATCAGGTCCTTCATGGACTTGGAGAAAGCTTATGACAGAATAGATAGGCAAGTTATGTGGAAGGTATTAAGAATATATGGAGTGGAGGGGAAATTGTTGAGCGCTGTGAAGAATGTGTATGGAGCTAGGGCTACTGTGCGAGTGGATGGCGAGCTAAGTGAGTTCTTTGATCTGTAAATGGGACTGAAACAGGGTTGTGTGATGTCTCCATGGCTCTTTAATATATACATGGATGGGTTGTAAAGGAGGTGCAAGGTAGGGCAGTGGATGTGGGGGTGGCTCTAATGAATGAGGGCGAGATGTGGAAGATTTCGGTGTTGTTGTTTGCTGATGATTCAGTATTCTTGAGTGAAGATGAAGGGGAGTTGCAAGGTTTGGTGAATGAATTTGGGACAGTGTATAAGAAGAGGAATCTGAAAGTCAATGTGAACAGGAGTAAAGTTATGCTGTTTGAGAGGAATGAAGTCACAGAATGCACAATGAGGTTGGATGGTGAGGATATGGAGAATGTGAGTGCATTCAAGTACTTGGGCTGTGTGATGAGTAAGGATGGAAGTTTTGGGGATGAAATACTTGAAAGAGTACAGCAGGGAAGGAAGGTTGTTGGTTCATTGAAAGCGGTAGTAAGAAATAGGGAGGTGAGTATGGAAGTCAAGAAGTCACTGCATGATATTATCGTGATCCCTACCCTGACGTATGGAAGCGAGGCATGGACCTTGCTAGAGGGTAACAAGTCAAGAGTGAGAGCAGTGGAAATGAGTTACTTGAGAGGAGCATGTGGAGTGACATGGAGGGACAGGTTGACGAATGCAGAAGTGAAGGAACGTTGTGGGGTGGATATGGATGTGGTTGAGAAGATTAGGAGAAATACACTGAGGTGATTTGGACATGTGGAGAGAATGGAGAATAAAAGACTGACTAAGAGGGTGTATGCAGGTGGGGTGGAGGGAGGGAGGGGGAGGGAAAGGCCGAGAATGAGGTGGAGGGATGGAGTTGAGAGGTATGTGAGGGAGGGGGGGGGGGCTGGGGGGTGGGTAGGCAAATGGTGGGTGACAGAGCGACTTGGAGGCGTTTTGTCTGCGGCACCCTTTGCGAGATTAGGGCGTCGGGCTATAGACAGACAGAAAGACAGACAGACACACTGGTTAGAACTTTGGCCTTGCCATTTGACATTGACCTTTGAATGATTGTTTTCAAAATCGAACTCTATCGTTCTTGCATTGCCCTCAACCCTTCCACAAAGGTTGTTATAAAAGCAGATAAAAACTCCTTAAGTTGATCTTGCTAGGTCATATTTTGATCTAAACTTGTTGCCTTGACCTTTTACTTATTATTCAAAAAGGCATTAGGTCGATTCTTCGGCAGTTCCTCTATCTCTTCACCGTATTTAAATCCAATAAATATTGGGTTATTTTGTTTGGCGCGCGCGCACACACACTCACACACACACACACACACACACACACACACACACACACACACACATCGAACAAAACATAACATCCGCCTTTGCTACGTGAGCGTTGATGTAAAAATATATAGTTATTATATCGCGAAGTACAGCACAGTGCTTCAGGATTCGTCGACCTGTGTTTGAGAAAGTAAAATCGGAGAAACTGACCATACTTGTATTTTGGACTATCCTGTGTTGTATCATCCCTTCAGTCCGTGTGTGGCATTCCCGCTGGTTTACGAGGTCTTCTCTCATAAGCTATAGTTTTCATATACACTATTGTGCTTTACTAATGGCCCATATATTACTATTATTTAGATCATTTTAATGTCGACACAGAATGCATGAATAACGTACACGAAAATATTATTGTTTTATGCAAAAATATGTGCTACCTCTTTTGCTCTAACTTGGCCTAAAAGTAACATCTATCAATCATAAATAAGGAGTTGTAGCTGTAATTAATACCTGAATTTAGTGTTAGCCACCAAGAAGTGCTATGAGATGATGAAGAAGTGCTATGAGAAGAATGCAGAACTGTAGCATTGTCTTGTTACTAGAGCTACATGAAATAAGTGGTAAAAGGGTGAAAATCGAGGCCAAATCAACATGAAACAAATATAGTAAGACGGGGGTGCTAGAGAGTCTCACTAGCTGACGAAAATACGGGTCTGTTACATCATCTTACTCCATGCCCTACCCCATGTTCTAACACATGACTCCTTCACGCACTAGCCGTCGTCAGAGTCAGCTTTTGCCACCCTGACGAATGTGATAAGTCGTTAATGTTTGTGTTGACTGTTGTTTCATAGACTGATGAATATATCTGTATTATAGTGTTGCAATCTCCACGTATTTAGTCTCTCATTCCGTATCTGGGAACACTGAGGCATGGTGGCAATTAAGAAGTAGTTCATTTTTTGCTTGTTGCCCTTCACCCTCCCACCCCACACCACATCACTACCAGTGGACTCAGTGACACCAACTGAAAACGATCCGATGAGGAAGTTTGGAAGAATAGTCAGCAGATACGTACTGTACATACAATCGCACATACACACCTTCATACATAAGTACATAATTATATATATGCACACATGCATGAGTAATAAATATTGTACACACATACGTAACATACAGAAATGCAGCGTTTACCTCCATCCATCCTTATATCCTGTTCTTTGTTAAATATAGACAAGAAAACTAAAGCTTGCAAAATAACTACAATCGAAAGTCCATGAGCTATTCAAAGGAATATGTTCTCTGTCTGTCTGTATGTATGTCTGCCTGCCTGTCTGTC
>JAGKTI010004180.1:37828-48643 GCA_018397915.1 Birgus latro
AGGGAGGAGAAGAGAGAGGAATGGAAAGGAGAAGGAGGGAGGAAAGGCATCAGGACTGGAAGAGGGAGGAGGTAAGAAGGGAGGAACGGATGAGAGAAAGCGGTAGAAAGGAAGGCATTGGAGGCAGGAAGGGAGGGAAGAGGAGAAGGAAGGGAGTGAGAGAGGGAGGAAGGGAG
Organism: Birgus latro; assembly: GCA_018397915.1. NCBI lineage: Eukaryota > Metazoa > Arthropoda > Malacostraca > Decapoda > Coenobitidae > Birgus > Birgus latro. The sequence goes on from JAGKTI010004180.1 coordinate 38,005, forward strand.
TGAAAAGGGGGAGGGGGGAGAGAGAGTGAGACGTTTGAGGAAAAATTATGTGCATCGATTTTTAAGTGTGTGATCATCAGTTTCTTATTTGCGAGGGTCCTCACTTATCGAGAGAGAGAGAGAGAGAGAGAGAGAGAGAGAGAGATGCCCCTCAGCTCTTTTCCAGCAATTCAGCATGCAGGAAAGTTGGATGCCCCGCTATTTTAATTAAACAACACAAATAATGTCCCCGCTCAACTTGGCCACCGCAATCTAACTTTCTTTTATTTGCGTTGAGGAACTGAGTTTGGCTTGGGATCTGTGTCGCCATGGGAAACAGAGTGCGTATTCTGTTCGTCTGCCTGTCTCTGTTTATGTCCGTCTCTGTCTCTAGTTATCTATCTATCTGTATGTCTAAATCTTTCTATATTTGTGTCTCTGTTTATATTTCCGTGTATGTCTGTCTTTCTCTACCGTAAGTTCTCTCTCTGTCTATCTATCTAATGATCTGCCTCTCATATCTGTCGTTTATCTCTCTCTCTCTACAGCCAGTCGCTTCCAAAAGGGATGACTGTAAGCACATTGCCTCTATGTCACCCTGTTCTCCGCTTTCAGGCTGTCCTATCTCCAACTCACTCGCCCCTCATCCATATACCATTCCATCCCACCACTCCTCCTCATCTTCAGTCTCCCAATCTTCCTTTCCCTCACTCATACCTTATCGATGTGAAGTGGTAAAACAGAGAGAGAGAGAGAGTATACCATTCCATCCCACCACTCCTCCTCATCTTCAGTCTCCCAATCTTCCTTTCCCTCACTCATACCTTATCGATGTGAAGTGGTAAAACAGAGAGAGAGAGAGAGACAGAAAGAGAGAGAGAGAGAGAGAGAGAGAGAGAGAGAGAGATGCAAAATATAAATCATTTTAACATCCTTATTGGCTTTTCCTTTAGTCGTGCAATAATGGAAATGATTTACTGTTGTTTATTTCAGAAGCGTTATGTGCTGACCTCAGTTCTATAATAACATTTTCTCATTTTGAAAATCTGTTAAGTATTTGTTTTGTAAATAACTATAATGTAAAAGTGAGATTCTTCATACCCAAGTGATAAAAATGATCTAGAAATCATACTTCAGTTCCATATTTTTTTTTTTTTACATAGGTACATCTTTTACTTTTTTTTATTTATAGTAACATGAAAGATAGATTTTTTTTTTTTTACATAGGTGCATCTTTTACTTTTTTTTTTTTTACAGTAACTTGAAAGATTTTTTTTTTCCCCATGTGAGAGGCAGATATAAAAACAGAAAGCATCGTAGGGGAGGTCGTGGTGGAGTGGATAGTGCAGTGGCCTGGGTGTCGAATGCTAGAGTGGTCAAAAGGAAACAAAGGAACCAAGTACCGATTAGCCTCTTTTCATAAGCATTCTTTACTGAACTTTCACAAAACCCGTCGACAGGTCATATAAATACCCCTGCTATTAATATGACAAGACTTCCATGAGACAGAGTAGGACGGTGGGTACTGGTGCCAAAGTTGTGACTCGTGGAGATACGTAACATATTTGGGCCTCAGGGTACGGTCATTCTAGTCTATGCCTGAGATGGAAATAAAAGAAAAAGTGCTAATTTTTCCCTTACACTGTTACGTTTATTTCCCTCTCTCTCTCTCTCTCTGTTTTCTTCCATTGCATGAACTGAAATAATTAACAGTAGGCGTAAACAGTAAGAGAGTAGGAGCAGCAGGAGAGAGGCCAGGGGAGAGGGAGAGAGCAGGGGCGAGAAGGGAGAGCAAGAGGATCGGGAGGGATAACGAGGGCTGAGTGAGGATAGTGAGGAGAGCAGGAAGCGAGGAGTGTGAGGAAAGCAGGAATCAGTAGGGAGGACAGGAGTGAGGAGCGTGAGAAGAACAGGAGTAAGGAAAGTGAGGACAGTAGGAAAAAGAGTGAGGTGAGCAGGGGTGAGTGAGAAGAACAGCGGTAAGAAGAGTGAGGAGGACAAATATGAGGAGAGTGAGGAGGGGAGAAGCAGGAAGTTTGAGAAGAGCAGGGGTTGGAGAGAGCGAGATAGAAATGAGTAAAAAAAAGTGAGGAGAGTGAAAGAAGTGAGGAGTGTGAGGAGGGAGGACAGGAAAGCAAGAGGGAGAGGAGCAGAAGCAGAAGGCAATGGGAGAGGGAGGCAGGGAAGGGGGAGTGCGTAACTTTAGATCTCTTGTGATATTTCCACTACCACCAGACGATTTTAACGAATTTAGGAAGGATTTCTCGTACTGGAGGAGCTAATGAGGGATATATCTAACCCCTCCAGCCAAAGACGTATTTCCCTAAGCTGAGTGGATTCATGGGAGCCTGACTGCTAATGTTCATCTGTGAGTGAACATAGAAACCACAGACAATTGAATCTGAAGAAGTAAAGAAGGATTGTGGTGTTGACGTGGATGTTATTGAAAGTGTTGCGAGAAATACTTTGAGCTTTTTTGGCCTTGTGGAGAGGATGGAGAATGAGAGAACGACAGGAAGAGTGTATGTAAATGGAGTGGGGGGAGAGGAGGGGGAAACCTGGATTGGGATGGAGGGATGGAGTTGGGAAATATATGGGAAAGGGTGTGTGTGTGAGTTGGAGGAAGGGCAGCCAGGTCGCAGAGGACAGAGCGACCTGAGAGTGAGCATGGGGAGCCGGAAGTGTTAATTAACTGAGAGTGACTATAGGGGCCCATTCACCTGAGAGTGAGCATAGGGGCCCATTCACCTGAGAGTGAGCATAGGGGCCCGAGAGCGTTGATATTCACCTGAGAGCGAGCATAGGGGCCCAGATGTGTTGATAATCAGCTGTTTGACCATAAAAGTCCGACAGGGTTAATACTCACCCGTGTATGAGTATAGGAGACGTCGCATGAGCAAAGGAGAGCTGGGAGGGAAAGGGCAAAAAGCAGGATTACCGTATGTTATTTCCCTGAGAGACAGTCATAGCAGCATGTGAGTGTTAACAATGAAAGAACAGGAGCAGAGAACAGCAGAGGTTGCCTTAAATGGTAGAAGCCTGAGAGTGTTAATAGCGAAGGAGCAGGAGGAGAGGACAGCACAAATAATCTTGAATGGTAGTAGCCTGAGAGTGTTAATAATGAACGACCATGGACAGAGAGCAGCGCAAGTGGGCAAGAAACAAAGTTATTTTATTCACATGAGGGAGAGTCATAGGAGCCTGAGAGCACCAATAGTGTGGGAGCAGGAGCAGCTGAGGGCAGGACAGGTGGGCCAGGTCAGGTAGCTTTAAGATCAACAGCAGTTTACGTCCTGTTGACCCTGTGACTGGCTCGAGGTTCGGCCTGGTCCCCCGCTAAATGCACCAGACTCCACTTACCTGCCCCACCTTCCATCTTGGCTGAAGTGGATGGATGGACGGATGGATGGATGGAGAGGCTGGATAGAGTTTAGATCTTCCATCTTGGGTGTCAAGTGGATGGACGGATGAATGGATGGATGGTTTGCTGGATGGGTAAATGTAAAGAGACAGGGAATGAGAGGCTGAGTTATGGCTACTTCTCTCTTCATCTTGGGTGTGAAGTGGAAGGATAGATGCATGGATGGAAGGCTAGAGGGATGGCACTTGCCTCATCTTCCACCTTGGGGTGAAGTGGATGGATGGATGGGGAAGCAGAGTAGCAGGTTTACAAAAGAAATGTGGTTAAAGTTGATTATGAAATGATGAATGAATGTTAAAGCTCTGTGGGGAGATGGACTGATGAATGAGGTTAATGAAGAGGTAGAACAATGGATAGGTTGACGAATGGATGGAACTGATGGAAGGAATGGTGCTGACACTGTGACTGGCTGGAGGACCGACCTTGTCTCCCCTCCTAAATACACTAGACATGAGCTTCCTGCCTCAACCTCCATCTTGGCGCTGGAGTGGATGGATGACTGGATGGATAGATGGACGGAAATAGTGGATGGTAACTATGTCTACGTACCTTAGCGTTCAGGTGGATGGATAAAGGGATGGATGGCTGAATGGATGGATATATTAATAGTAGATATTGGATGGTATGTGTGTCACCTTCCATCTTAGGGCTGAAGTGGATGGATGAATGAATAAATGGAGAGATGGATGAATGGGTGGACGGAGAGTTGGATGAATGGATGGATGGGTAGATGGCCGGAGATATTGGATGGTCCCTATGTTAACTTCCATCCTGGGGCTAAAGTGGATGGATGGATGGATAAATGGATAGGTGGAGAAACTGGATGGATCGATGAATAGAGAAACTGAGTGGGGCATGGAGGGACGCTAGGAAAACCAGGGCAAGATCAGTAGCGACGAATATATGAGGAATGTAGATGTGGACTGATGGTTGGATGGATAGATGGATGGATGGGAGGATAGATGAATGTTTGCAACCGTCTATTTTAGAAGAGGAAAAGATGGATGAACGGATGGATAAACGGATGGAAAGATGAATGGATGGACGGGTGGACTGATGTGTGCAACTGTCTGTTTTAGGAGAGGAGTGGATTGAAGAACGGATGGATGGATGGATGGATGGATGGACGGAGTGGTAGATGGACGAATGGTTAGGAGGGTGTTGAGGGAGATTCGTGAAGAAAGAATGGCTAAGTAAATGTACAAATTGATGGATAGATGGATGGATGGATGGATGGATAGATAGAGAGACTAACAGCTGAACGGAGAGATGGATGAAAGTAGACATGAATGGAGGGAAAGAAGCAAAGATAATTAGATGAATGGGCTGATGCATAGAGAGTTGCTTGGACAGAGAGAATAGTGGATGTATGGATGAAAAAATAGACTGATGGATTGATGAATGATAAGTTAAGCTGGTGGATAAATGGATGAATCGATGGACAGAGATGAACAAGCAGCAGGAGAGAGAGAGAGACAGAGACAGACAGACAGACAGAGCAATAATATAAAAGATGTATGGAGAGGAAGTCTTGGTACAGATTAAAGAGGGATTATTGTGTGCAGAGAGAGAGGGAAGAGGAAGAAAGAGAATGATAATGGAAGGGTGCATAAGGAGGACGAGGTGTAGCTGTAGATTAGAGGGAAAGTAACAGAGTGTGAAGAGACAGGAGAGGGAGAGAAGAGACAGGAGAGGGAGATGGAACTAACTGAGACAAGAGAGAATGACAGCGATTATTTAAGAGACAGGAGAAGAAGATGGAGATTGTTTAAGACAGTAGAGGAAAATGGAGGAAATTAAAAAGGCAGGAGAAGTGAGATAATACTGAAGGGACATTAGAGAAAAGGATTTGGAATATTAAAGAGGCTAGAGGAGATGATAGAATAATTAGAGACAGAAAAGGAAGACAAAATAGTAAAGATAAAGATGCAGGTAAAGAAAATGAAAGACACGAGAGAGGAAGAGGAAAATAAAGAAAATTATAGAGACAAGAGAGGAAGATAAAGATTGTTAAAAAGACAGGAGAGGGAGACGGAAAATATTAATGGAAGGACTGGCTGGGATTTGTGGTTAATGGTTACTGAATACTGACTAACATTAAGAACTGTGAAACGAATAAGCTGATATCTGAGAAGTGAGAAAAACAAAGAAGCAGACGTAAGAGTAGAAAATGAACCCAGAGCGTGGAAGATAAGCAAAATGAGTGCTGGTAGAGGTCCTTCCATATGCTTCCAGATGTTCGCAATTTATCCGTTCATATTGACGACATAAAAAATTGCCACACAGATTTGGCAAATATTATTCTTCGACTTTCACATGAATCACTGTCAATACAAATATCAAACATTTTCTCACTCGTACTTCCCTAGTGTGGGAAAGACTATCACTCTTCCCCCGAAGAGAAGATAATCCCTCACTGAGCATCACGGAAAAGTTACGATCAATTACACTGCTTAGAGAAGGCAAAGTAAAGTAACAGTAACATGATTCTTTTGAGGCTTTTTACTGTAGGGTAGATTAACGCAACTATTTTATGAGTACGAGACTAGGAGAGCAAATGAGGAAGGACTGAAAATAGAGACATCAGAAATAAGTCAAGGAAGGAGGAGAAGGAACAGCGAAGTCTGGAAAGGGAATGGTAATGAACTGGGAGTGAGAAGAAGATAACGAGGAATGAATGGATGAATAATAATAACCAGGGAGGGAGAAGAGGAGGAAGGCGAGGGTTGAATGGGTGAATGAATGATCTGAGAGAGGGAGGAAGTGGAAGCGAGGAGGGAGAAATGAGAAGTGGAGAGGAAACAGAACTAGAGAAGGGAACGATAATATATACAGATGGAGATAAAGAGGGGGTAGCAGCAGGGGAGAAACAGGAAGGGAAGAAAGTTAATGCCAGGATGATTCGCTGTCAGTTGAATTTAATCGTGTGTCATTACCTGAAATAAAATACTAGAGCTGTCCCCACCGTGAGAGAGTTAATGACTTCAATATTATCACTATCAGGTTCCTATGTCTCATTCTCAGCTGAGTAAATGCGTCTGGGGATAGGAGAAATAAAGTATCCGAGTACATTTGACCATTAGAGAATTAGGATCTTTGAAGCAGACGAAAGGGGAAATTGAAAGTAAATAAATAAATAAATGCTAGGGTTTAAAAGTGTAAGGTAAACGTGTAGCTGAGATGGAAATAAAGAAGAATAAAGACGAGGGCTGTCTTTAATATAATCATCATAAAGTTTCTAGAATAAAAACTAGTTAAAATATTATACAAATTTTGTGTATGGTTAGTAATTAATGAAATAATATACACACACTTAAGGAAGAAAGATATTAAGTACAGTAAAATATTATGAAGATGGCGTCTTTTAAAAAATTTTCTTGCCACCACCAGACGATTTTATTCTGCTCATGAAATTTCACCATTATTCAAGGGGATAATGCAGGCTTCAAAAACCTCTCATAAGCGGAATAAAAGCAAGAATATATGTATAAAAAAAAGGACGCCATCGTAGTGAGGGGGTTAATGAAATAGATTGATGTGGCGAGAATTAAAAAAAAAAAAATCATCACAGTAAAGGGTTAATGGAGACTTTTATTATTGTCCCCTTCAGTACGAGAGGCCATCCCATAGCTGAGGAAAATCGTATGGAGGTAGCAAACTAAAAAGAAATGGACTTCATCTTAGTCAAGGGGTTACCATGAGATTTTTCTCTTGGCTAAAAAAAAAAAAGTATGAAGGTAACATAAATAGTAGTTGTTATAGCTGTAACCCAAGGCTCTACTGAACGTGAACTCAGTGGACTGAAGACCAGAGTTGCTCTTCTTTCGCGATTCACCCTCGTCCTCTCGGGGAATAGGGAGGGCGCTGAGGGACGTGCGTATAACCGGACAGCTGCCCCACCCGGTAATATCGGTGCCACCAGGTGAAGGCGTCTACTTTAGCACTGTAGCAAGAAAAAAATACGTCATTGTATTGAAAAGGTTTGGGGAGGAAAGGAGGTGGAGGAGAATTTGCTTGCCTCGCTGGAGCTTCGTGATAAAGTTTCATAATCTGCTTGATTAACCTTGAAGGGGCCAAACTTTGAGCATCCCGAGAGCAGAAGGGTGAGTGAGCGGGCCAGATGAGGATGTGATGGAGTGAGAGAGTGATGGGGTGAGGGAGAGAGGGAGTTAGCGTGATGAAATAAGAGGATGAGTGTGCGGGAGTGATGGGGAGAGTTAGTGATGAAATGAGAGGGAGAGTGTGATGACTGAGGGTGTCGACGTACGAGAAGTAAGATAGACTAAGAGATGTATGGAGGAGTGTGAAAGTAAGGGAGGCGATAGAGTGAGGATGTGATGGAGTGGAATGGTGGTGAATGGAGTGAGAGGGTGATAATGGAGTATGGAGTGAGATCATAGCTATATATATACATACATATCTATATCTGTCTATCTATCTATCTATCTACCTATCTATCTATATATAGTTATTGGTCTTGAACCCTCAATTACCAGAAATCTTTCCTAAGCTGATTGTTTGATTACAGCAAGAATAATACAACAATGGCGGCCTCTGGCTGAATCGGTTAACCCAGTTTCCCCTTAACACTTTCATGCGGGTGACATAATCTTGCTAACACCATACGATTATGTTCACCATAGATTTACAGTAAATTTGTTATTGACGGTTTTATCTTTCTCCTCCAGTTCGTAAAACCTTTCCAAAACTGAATTAAATCGCCCGGTAGTAGCAATGGCAGGATGTAAAAACACACCATCGGAGTGACGAGAACACTCCTCGCGTTAGATTATCGTCAGACAACAGATAAAGAATTGGTGTAACCTGGTATTAGTAAAAGACTGGACCTAGCATCAGTCCTTAACTTATGAACTGATAACCCCAGAGATTAATTTATCCTAATCAAAAGTCATCCATATCCTTTGCAGTTATTTACTCATGAGATATCTTTATGCTGTTTCTTCTGCCGCCCCACTCTCTCTCTCTCTCTCTCTCTCTCTCTCTCTCTCTCTCTCTCTCTCTCTCTCTCTCTCTCTCTCTCTCTCTCTCTCTCTCTCTCTCTCTCTCTCTCTCTCTCTCTCTGAATAGGTATGCACCTGTGTGAGTGCGTATGTCTGTGTATGTATGTCAGTGTCTTTGTGTTATTATTTGCATATGTGTACGTGTGTGTGTGTGTGTGTGTGTGTGTGTGTGTGTGTGTGTGTGTGGGATGATGAGACTTAGCGAAACTTAAAATAAAACAGGATGGAGGATGAAGCAGGAAAACAGAGTGCAGTAAAAACACTGGAGCCTCGCGGGAGCTCGGTGGAAAAACTTCATTTGCTTAATCTCACTAGGCGCGGTGAGGGTGTGGGCTTGATAAAAGGTGTGGAAAAGGTGAACTCTGGGACAGAGTGAGGGGGTGCACAGTGAATGTATGTGTGGGAGAAAGAGTGTGGGTAGAGTGAGCGTTTGTGTGTAAGGCGTGTGTGTATTGGTGGGTGAGATTGGAGAAAAAATGAGTGTGCAAAGGGAGAGAATGTACAGAGGGAAAATGTCAGAGAGTGTGAAGGATGAGTGAGTGGCAAGAGTGCGTGGTTTTCAGGGGTGAGCGTCAAGAGTGAGTGAGTGTAAAGGTCGAGTGATTGTAAAGGGTGCGTGAGTGTGCAGGGTGAGTGAGTGTGCTGGTTGAATGACTATGATGGGTGAATGACTGTGAGGGGTGAATGACTGAAGGGTGAGTGAGTGTGAAGGGTAAGTAAATGTGAAGAGTGAGTAAGTGTGGAGGGTGAGCTAGTGTGAAAGGCGAACGCGTGTGAAGGGTGAGTGATTGTGAAGGGTAATTGAGTGTGAAGTGTGAAGGATGAGTGAGGTTGCAGGTTGAAGGAAGTGCCAGGTAAAAGGGTTAATGAGGGAGCGTAGGGTGAGAAGTTGTGAATGTTGAGGATGCAGGATAAAAGTTACCCGTAATTCTTCTCTCATACTCTCTGACTGCATCCAATTTTAGAAACTTTGAAGGAACTAATGAGATTTATTACTAACAGCTCCATTTCAACAAAAACTTCAGTCAAATAAATCAGTTTAGAGATGGTAATTAAAACTATTATATCGTCTTTTGTTCATTCTTCTACCAAACAAATTTATTCAGGTGAGGAGGAAGACCCCTAGGAATGAAAGGGTTAAGAGGGATATATCGAAATTCTCCAGTTCGAAAGTTTCCGTCAATATGAAAAAAAAAAAAAAAAGCTGTCTGACATGGGAAAAAACAATTATAAGATTAAACGTAATTTTTTTTAGTCCACTTTTAATACTACCAACCTATTTTTCAGCTTAGATTATCCTTGTCATGAACGGTTGCAAAGTGGGCCATGTTTAACCCCACCAGTTCGAAATAAGAGAAATCTCGTAAGCAAAATAGAAATTTCCATGGAGAGAGAAAAAAAAATAGTAAAAAAAAAGTCCTCGGATGGAAGGGCTTGGGTTGGGTTAATTCACACGGAGACAGCAAGAACGAAATGTAACAGGCGTCCTCGGTCTGATCGGGTTAAGGATACGGTCGTGAGAGATGTGTGAGAGTGGAGCGTGGGAAGCTGTGTGGACTGTCAAAGGAAGAGCAACAGGTGATGGGCCGTGAAACTCATGTGTTGTGAGTTTGTGAAGAGGGCGTATGGGCGGTCGGTGAGCAAAGGAGCGGGTGTGTAGTAGGAGGTGACGAGAGAGAGAGAGAGAGAGAGAGAGAGAGAGAGAGAGAGAGAGAATACGAGAACCTGGACGGCAAATGAGCTTGTGTGTTGGTGTATAAGATGACAATGAAAGAGAGAAACGCATGAAGGACATAGTACCTCCCCCTGGGTGGCACAGGAGCTTCGTAACATCAAATTATTAGCAATTTATTTTGCACATTACACATTAACATTCTAATGTACGCTAATTACATCTTATTGACATCTACATAGTTTTGCGAAAATAAGATGCATCAGTTTATTGACATGTTGTATTGCAAAATAAATCGATAAAGAAAAGATGCTAGGAAATTTTCACAGCCACTTAGAATACGACCCCATGTCCATGAATGAAAAGTGGACTAACAGAAAGACTGGGTATGCGAGGAAACAGATGGAGCGAAGGAGAAAATGAGAGAGAAAAAAAAAGAATGGGAAAGCGTAAATGATAAGACAAGGGACTCGACATGTGTGTGGTTGAAGGAAGTATAAGAAATGCTGTGTGTGTGTGTGTGTGTGTGTGTGTGTGTGTGTGTTG